>JANTFA010090338.1:0-14273 GCA_026413405.1 Phytosciara flavipes | reverse complement strand
CAGAAGGTTTGCCCTTACTCCGGGAGTCGGAATCGACGTGTTACAAACGTAAGAGTAAATGCATGAGACCCTCGTACCTCGTACGTTTCTAACAAGACCTTTGTCATTGGCGAATTTAAAAAAAAATCAATTTCATTCCCTACGCTTCTAATAGACTGACGAGGTTCTCAATTTGTAGCTATCAAGAAGCTTCCATAGGTTTCGTTAGCCTATTTTCACTTTTCTTATAATTCACTAAGATCACATGTTCTTTTCACACTACGACTTTGACTCACTGCGTGTATGCTAAATGGTTCGCTATTTTTAATAAGGTTCTGAACGGATTCGGGTTGACCTGTTTTATTTCGGGCTTAATTGAGACCGAAATTTTCAGGTAGATCAGAAACACCAAATATTTCGGGTGAGCCGGACCATTTCAGGTTCCAAGTCAGGTTCGAGATCCATTATTTTCCTGTTGAAATTATCTACGCCAGATATAATACTTGGAAAATGTTTTCCTCAGTGTACCAACACCATAACACTCTGGTCGACTGCAAAGACGTATAATACCAACTAGTCGGCCAGCCACTTCGAGCATAATTATATTCTTAATCTGAAAATATTTGCATAAATAAAATAAAATCTCGCCGACAAGTGCTGAATGGTGTATTACAGCATCTTAAACCAAATCGCCAATTAAAATATTATTATCTGACAACGGACAACAATAAATTCAATTTTTTTTCTTACTTCGTCTTTATTTAAATTTAATTTTGCTCATTTTATGAAGAGAAATTAAACACATGAGATCAAGTTATTTAAACTTAATAAATAAATATTTCAATGAAAGACTTTTACTCATGTTGTGCATTGTTACATGCCAACTTAAAAAAATGTTGGGTGTTTACTCGTTGCCGTGCTCAATCGGTAGGATAAAATATGCAAAGGAGGAAAATAAAAAAGGTTAAATTGAGTGACGAAGATTGGTTAGTTTATTATAATGAGCGTATTGGTCTTTATTGTTACATGATAATTATCCGAATCATGGTTCACGTTTGAAATTTCGAGAGAAATTTTTTGTTTTTGTTTCACAGTTTTACATAATAAAAGTTTGCCATTTGAGTATGTTTGATGTGCATTGTTGAATAAGTCTTATGTTTAGCACAAGCTTTCAGCAGGAAATGTATTAGCAAGTAAATTACTCGGATTGTATAATGCCCAAATCCGAAACTCTTTTTCTTCGTCTCTGCTAACATAACACTAGACACAATATTCAACAAAATGCAAAATCTTATTTAAAAAGTCGATGATCAAAGACCTGCAGAAAAAGTCAATTTTTGCTGATCCACACAAAAAATTACGTACCCCTACCATACAATAGAATATTAGTGTGGAGCAGGCTTAGAGGTCATTCACGGAATTCCGTGCGCTCAAATTTCAGTCTCCCATTTGCACGTCAAAATGTATTGAGAAAATATCTCAAATGAAGCGTGCGCTTGCGTCAGACCCCTCCCTGTAAATCGTGGGTAATTCGAGAATGTGTCCTTACACTTACACTTAACAGTCGTTTTTAAGCCAAGCGGGTTGACTCCACAACAGCATCACGACATGTCTGACGATCCTCGGCAACAACTCCACAATTACGAATGCCAAGCTCTCGTGGGTTCCCTTCAACGCAGTCAATCCACGTTTTCTTTGTGCGCCCTCTCTGGATCCTGTACGATCGAATTGAATAACGAAAACTTTCTTTGCCACTCTATCATCGTTCGTACGCTATTATCAGTCGTATGGCTTTTGTTTACATTTTCCTTTTCACAGTTCAGTTTTTCATTACAAAATGATTTAGTCAAACATCAAGTTCAGGAAACCCATTCACTTCATCAGATGTCAAACGTCCAAATTTTTCAACCATTCTATGCCTTCTGAGGAGGCTTGATGCAATTCTTTCAAACCAAATTCAAAACGACGATCCGGGTAGTATAGGTGAGAATATGATTTAGCGATTGTTCCACGTTGTAATCAGAGTCACAAAGGGCGATTCAGCAAAATTCCACCGGTGCACTTGTTCGTTCCACTTTCTTCTCAGTAGGTCGAACCCTTCAGGTTTCTGATCTGGACATGGACATTTATTTTTTACGTGAATTTCATATCCTCTACTGTCATCGAAACATTTTATCTCTCCTTTTGAGCAGCCATCTTCCGTCTTTGGGCTGATGGTGCAATGTTTGACTGAACGTGCTGCCATGGGATAGGTGTGGAATTGACAGTTCCAGTTTTTGTAAGCATAGAAGAATTCAGTTGAACATCCAGTTTGTACGGATCACATGACTCGTCCCTATGAATTGCACCTCATGGAGTCAAAGTTAGACCGACAATGTAAAGCCCAAACTAATCTTACAGGTCTTTGATATTATGTGTGACCATCTCCAGAGGTGATACTTGAAAGCTATAAAACAAATTGCCCCTGAGCAGCGAACCATTTAATGACAACACCAATAAAGAGAAACCTACAAAAAGCTAAATAAAAGCCAAAAGCCAATTGTATACGTTTCTCTAATAAAAACTTTAAACTCAATTTGATCTAATTTGACCTAACATCCATTAATTATTGAATTTAAAGCTAAGAATTATTTCACCATTGTTGTTTCCCATAAAATTATAAATTGGTCACGCTTTACAATCTATATTAGACTACTGTTTTAAGCGTTACAATATTGAACTAAAAAAAAAACGTTTTTTTTTGCTACACACACAAAGCATTCAATCCAAACAGAAGTCGCTCGAGAGCACTACTGATGCCATTCCATACATCAAATCGGTTTTGTATTTTATACATACGATTCCAATATCTTGTACACAACATTATCTCAGGCTGAATTGCAGAACACACATCAAACTTTCGTTTGTTTATTTTACATTTTATGTTAAATATTTAAGCGAAAAATCTGATAATTTTATCATTTTGCTGAAAATGACGATAAGTGAATAAGTATGTACGTTTTATGCCGGAACGTGTCTGGGTATATATCATCAAAGGAAAAATGGTCTTACATACCGACCATAGAATGTTGCATTCTTTTACATCTCTGAAGACATTTTAATTTGCAATCAGTTTTAGTTCATTTCATTACATTTCCAAATTGCCACTGTTTGGACTTCTATAAAGTAAAAGTTTACATTTTACAGAAGTTTTCAATTTTCAAAGTCAAACTGATTTCACGTGACGAAGTAGAGTATACCTATTATTTGACCCATAATTTCGAATTAAATACGCTCATCATTTAAGTTGAATTCAGACTCAAAAGAGACGTCTCCGTTTCCTTGTCAAAAGCTCTCGGCTTACCTGTCAAAATTCGTTTTAACAATAGCGCATACATGCTAAGAGGTGTGGCTGAAAGCATGTGTTCTATTGTTGAAATACAATTTTGGCAAGTAAACAGACAGCTAGATGGGAGACGTCTTTTTGAGTCTTGGTTCAACTTTACATGCTCAGAAAATTTGCTACAAGACTGGCATAATTGTAGATTACTACATAAAGGAAGTAAATTTTTATATCGTTCTGATGCTGCGAAAGTAGTTCATTACAGGAGTGAACCATTTTGTGATGACCGTCTTTTTAAGTGTAGAGTTTGAACATCCGAGCCGAGGGCGAGGTATGTAACTGCACTCAAAAACATACAGAAAGTTTGCTTTGGCCATAAAACTGTTCCCGAATCAATGAAGGACATTGCAGCATCCAATGTAGTCTGGTTTATTGTCTGCAACATGCGAAAGTTGTTGAATTCCATATAAAAACTCATAGTAAATGAACTCAAAATAATCCACATGTAATGGATCATTTTGGCAGGGGGTATATTGCTTTGTAATGTTCGACTTTCGCATGGGGTGGGCAGTAAAATTATTTTCGGTACTATAAACCGGCAACTTTCTGCACGAGGCAGCGATCAAGATAAACCACGTTGGATGGTGGAAGTAATTCATTTAGCTCGCGACAATTAATGAGATTCACAGACTCAATTATGTGTTTTAATCAACTAGCTTTGGACACTGTTAGTATTGACTCGTGTAGTTGCATATACCACGTCTTCGGCTCGGACCTACAAATGTCATATTTGTCAAAATAACAGTTTCCAAAAATTGTATCTTAAAAACTCACTCGTGAGCTCGACTCGTATCACAACATTGTCCCTCATGTAGTGAATGACTTCCGCCGCATCTAACTAGACCTATTATAACTGTACGAGTGAGGTAAAAAGAGTTTTTCCTAGGGATGGAAGTTATGGTTTTCAATTAAACTTTTCATCGCAAAATTAAGCAAGATCGTCTTGTGTGCAACTGTGTGCAGAAGTGTCAATTTTCATTTACAATTTTTTCGTTGGGTTCACAAAAGAATAGCCAAGCCACCGGAGGTCATATGACGACATTAACATTTCACCAACGGCAAGCATCATTAGAATACTTAGCGAGTCGATTTACCGCGATTTACTTAACTTGGTGACCCAGATTTTGGTCTAAGTATTTTTCACTGACTGATTTGAAAATCTTTTACTTCATTTGACGACTATGTACGACGAAGTTGACTGCGTAGTAACGGTGTGTACTGCTTGTATGTCTTCAAACGAGAGAAATTGATACACACGCGCGCATGTAAGCTGTGACGTAGTGCAACAAGCAGCCTTGTTTGCATGAGTGGGCCAGTTGGAACTCAGCTGAGATGCTGTTTCTGAAACAAATAACAATGCAACTGGCTGCATATTACTTTGCAGGAAATAATTTTTATTAAATGAACGTGGAAGAGGTTAAAACTACCACATCATTCATAAAATCACGCAGAAAGTGAAATGATCGAATATTATGTGCACACGTAACCTATAGACACCATGGCATGTACACCATTTAAAGTCCTAAGCGACCAGACAAGTCAAAGCTTGGGGGAGAATACATCACATTTTAATTTACTATCATTTGCGACTATTAAAATGAATTTTTTCCAAAGTTTTTCAATACTGTTTGCCATTTCTAGTTTTAAATTACTTATTGTGTTATCGGTCTTTCATCTTTCTCTTCACTGTGACTTAACTTTTTTATTGCCCCGTCTTATTATTACACATTTTTACTCTTATCCTCCTGGCAGATATTGTATTTTGTAGCAGAACGAGCGTGTAGTTTGTATGTGATATTGTTTATTATTAATAGTTTTTTGCCGTGTTTATGTCTCGACATCGGTGATCGTTCATATAAATTTGTTTCTTTATAAACAATGCGAACACAACCTAAAAGCCATTGGTGTACCATAATATAATAACAATTGCTCGAGACTTTATTGTTTCGTATTGTAAGTGATATAATAATATTCTCGACTTTTTAAACTGCGAAAATTTATCTCTTGAGACGTTTAAACTTCAACAATGAATTGAATATTATCTGTATCACCGCATGGCCTTTTCTTTTCATATTGATTTAAATCGACAATAAAGCGAAAGTACAAAGAGATGATGAACAAGCAATTACATCGCAATGTTTTGTATGGCAAAACATCTCATGTTTTGCTTTTTAAAGGGACCATCACGATCAGTGAAGAAGTGCCTCTGATGTAATCGATTTGCACTAAATTGGACTAAAATGACCTGTAGCGGAGTGGTTAGATTTTTTTAGATTTATCAGTACGGGACGATTAAAACTGAATAGGCAGTTACAATCTTCTGATCCTTTGCCCTCATCATTCTTGAGGTTGCCCAACATAACCGTACTGGTTAACTCTTCTGCTTTCCACTAAACGTTTGAAGTTGCCAGTGCTGAGAGTTCGATTCCCGACTGTGGCAGAAAAAAAACCGATTGTCAGACACAGCTGATTGAATTGGTTTGAGTCTGTGGTAGTTGGTGAAAAAAGCTTTTATACGACTTGCCGGCAAAGATATTGTTGGGAGACGTTTGCATTCTACTTCAAATAGTTGGCACTCAACTGCGATGCAACTTAGGTTTGGTGCGCAGCTTACCACTGGCACAGTAAAATAACTTTCGGTATTGAAAGGATCTCAAAAAGTTGAATCACAATCAGCGAAGCTAGTGAATAAATGATCAAGCCCCTGACTCCTCTGACTCATCAAATGGTTGTTACGGCGGATAATTATTGTCATGAAATGACCTGTGGGCAGGGTTACACGCAATTCAACAAAATACTCAACTCAAATACTCAATTTTAAGGTATTTTTTGTGAAGTGTCTACTAGACACTGTCTAGGACATGCTTGGTGGGTCAACTTGCTCTTCTTCGACAATGAGTATAAAAAATGTGAAAAAACTTGGCTAACCCAAGCCCAACCTGAACAGGTCGACCAGATTAAGCATTTTATGTTTTAGATTGTATCCACGTCAGACGTCAACCATCACAACAGGTTCAAGTTCACTCGGATCATTAGAAAATTGTCATTTGATTTCAGTTTTTTTTTGCCTTTGTCCTCTCTCGTATAAAACCCCCATTAAAATGTGATGAATGAAATCGGTTATTGAAATAGGAATCAGAATCGGTTCGACTTTTCCTAGAGCACCCGTCATGGAACCTAATCTGGTCTACTGATCCGCTTTCGAATGAATTGAACATGATCTAAGAGAAGATTAATGGATTTCGACAGGACAAGGTCATGAATCATTTAAGAACTAATAAGCAAAGTCTTGTTAGACCACGAGGAGAATCATGATGACATTTCGCTAAACTTACGCTGACCGATTGTACTTTGATAAGAAATAATTTACGTTGGACTTGGACACGTATACGCGATTGGCAGGAAACCTTTTTACTGCTTTACCCTGAACACGTATGGCTGGTATGCGTGACATGTACATGTCTGACGTACAACTGACACGAATAGAGTCAGGAAGCAGCACGAATAGTTATACATGAAACTTGCAGCAATTATACGTGTTCGAAGTAAGGCAGGAAAGAGGCTTCGTGACAACTCGTTATGCATATCCGACGTTAACTTTTCTATCAAAGATTAATCCTTGCGCAGTATTTGTAACCGAGATGAGTGTCAGTACTCATTTTCTATGAAATTTTTTCTGGCTTTAATTACTCAGAAACTTAAAAAGATTTAAATTCAAGACGCCCATCACAATTAATGCTAATTCGACATTTCCGTTGACTTCGTTTTCTTAGTGTATACTGTTTTGACATCGGTTTTGATTGAATTGCCATGTTGATTTATTTCATAATTTGAAGGAAATTATAAACATTATCAAACAAGACCACCAAAATCTTTCACATAAGACATATAGAAGACTCGATAGTGCATGGTAGATTACAAGGTATGCACTGCACATGTATGTCGATTTTTCTTCTTCTTCTTTACATTATGGGAAATTTAACTATGTGGCAGAGAGTCGTTGAATGGGTTTTATTTTTGGTTGATAGATGGAGAACATGTGCGGTTTTTATGGTCCTAACAGATTTGATTTGAGACGAGAGTGATGTCTTACATTGACAATATTCAGTGGAAACTTAGTTGATATGCTAGTGGTGATATGGTCTACTACCAATGTTTTCCCTCTATCTCTCTCTCTCACTCGTGTTGTCTTCTATCACTTTGCATTATTTAATACAAACAAAACAAAATTAATATTAAAAGCTTAAATAAATGTTTATTGTTTTTCGTCTTAATTTAATTTATTGCACTTGGTGGGTGTCTAACCAGAGAAAGTATTTATGTTTCAAATAATTCGGTTTGAAACACAAATGTCGGCAAATGTTGCACTTTGTAAAGAAAATTATTAATAAATTGCTCATTGTGTGTTATTACTAAAATGTTGAGTGATGATACTCATGAATAAGATAGTTCAAAGGGAGAGCTCAGTAATTATGTGCAACGAAAACCACAAATCTTTCTAATTTAACGAAGAAATTGTTGTATGGACTGTAACTAATTTATCATTGATTTCCACATCTCGTAAGTGCACTTCAAAGTCAAAGTTTATAGCATTTTGTTGCTATTATAAATTTAGCTGGTTAACCTGACCTGTTGTGTTATAACAAAGTTCAGCATTGCCGAGGAATTCCTTGTTCCATAGACTGGCTAGATTTCCCTTTTTTGTCATTGACATCGAACTTGTTTTTTCCTTTGTCCAGATTCTGGACTCCAGAACATAAAATAGAAGAATTTGCTAGAGAGTAAATTCGAAGAAATGTGTCTCCGGTTTCAGGTTTTAACTTTCACAATAGTCTTTGAAGGATTGATAAAAAAGCTAACGTCCGATATGCAGATGAATGATGTATAACTGGTTGCCGCGAAGGCTCAGATGAATATATCCAGTGTCGGTCAATCAAGTCGTCCTGTCCTGATGTCTTGATGAAATTAGCCAGATTCTGAATATTGAGCTTTGAGACTCCATAGAGACCGGTTCAAAAATAAACGTCTACATAAGACATTGACACATCAGAAGTAGGCAGAGATAAGCCCTTACTAGCAATCAGTGCATTCTATAGATTATAATTTTAGTGGTAAATGTTTACTGATTTAGATTTACTCATTTTTGTTCTCTTTATTTTCAGGTACGTACTTTTCAACTTTTACGAGACATTTCTGCGCTTAAGAGTGGATTTTTGGTAAGACACGTCGAATTAAAAACCCTGAGAAAAATTCTGTGCCACTTTTTTTTCTCGATTTGTATTCAAAAATGCCGGTTGAGGGTCGAATATGAGCAAAATCGGTCTAGCCGATCTAGAGATATGGTCGAATCAGTGCTATTTTCGAGGTCTAGTTGCGTTTCTCGCATATATTGCCGAGAGTATGGCTCATACACAAAGTTGATGAATGGTAAAAACGAAAGGTATTAACCACACCAATCCAGGAACGGAAATCCGATCGCTGGTTTCGTAGTAAGCACCTGTAGAGTGATCCTAAGTCGAGCTACTCGGCCGGACAGTGAACGTGGAGTTTTTTTGTCCGTATCTCGAGTAAATTTCACCTAATTTGGGTGAACTTTTCCACAGTTTAATTTTCAAATTAGACCTCGCTCGGGACTTTCAAAATTGCTGTAAGCAAGGAATGAGTCTCAATGGAATACTCGAAAGGTGCAGTGTTGCAGGGTCGTTTTGAGATCTATTCCTTTGATGGACAAATAGCTATATGTCTTACACTATTCGTACGAAGCGTCATGCTTACGTTTTTCGTTTTCTCCAAAAGTTTACAACTCAATTCAAACGTTCCTCACAGATAGCTCGTAAAAGTTCCTTAATGTTAGCATGAGGGATTAACATATAGAATTGATAGAATGACTATGAACACCGTTCCATATAGCTCTTCAGTTGAAATTTTATTAAGTTGTGTAAGATAAACATACCAATGCCACTGCAGCGTAGCCCTAAATTGTAAAATTGCATTTCACTAAGTGTCTTATGTATAAGTTGATAGAAGGAAGCAAAAACATGTTGAAATCTCGAGACATATCCAATTTTTCGCCACTTTCTCACACAGACTGTCACCGTCCATCATTAAATTTAAATCCAAATCCCATTCGTTACATTTCCAATCAAATAAATATCAAATTTCTGCTAGTCGTCAATGGATCGTGGAGCCGCTTCGGTACATATAAGACGGCAAAATGAAAAATTTCAAAAAAAAAAACCTCTCAACGACCGAATCCATCTCTAAAATCTTTTACTTCAATCACAATCACAATATTGAATTACTCATATGCTAATCAAACTACATGTAGGCAATCTATCTACATGCTCCTAATCTTGCACTTATAAATTCACAAGAAAAACATTTTCACTTTTCAAACACACACATCACCTACAACTCTTAACAACACAGCACAGCACACAGCAAGACCACATTATTTTCTTTTCATATAATATTCTGCCTTCATTATTTTCTGTACATATCCCATATTAGGAACGAATCAACCGACTCAAATCTAAGCGAAAACGAAGAGTTGAGAGAGTAAAAAGAAAGAAAAAACCAGCCGTAACATTGTTTGCTGAAAGGAAACGCGTATGCACAAAGTTTTTCGTAAATCCAAACGGAATGAATGTTACCACTAATAGGATGATATTGTATGACCAGAGCAAAAGTTAATCTGAACACAAAACCTCAGGGGCCATCCATGAAGTACGTACGCTCTTAGGGGGGAAGGGAGTGTCTGAAATTGGCCGTTTTTTGGAATTGTTTTCTCTAAAAAAAATCACGCAAAGATGGAGAAGAGGGTCAAAAATCGAACGTATACACTTCGTACTAAATGGATGGCCCCTTAAGCAGCAGCAGCAGCATACAGTGCACCATACATATTTATTGTTTTCCGAAGAATCCAAAGTAAAATAGAAATAAATTAAAGTTTTATCGAGATTATATGTACGACTCTACAGTGAGTACACACAACATTATTACACACATCATCAGTGATATTGTACACAGGCAGAGAGTGGTTCATGTGTCCATTTTTGTTTATTTTCATTTTTGTTCAGAATTTTTAAGAACAATCGGTCTCTTCGTAATGTAATACAATAATGTTCCTACTTTCGATTTGACACACTTTTCTTGTGATAATATGCATGCCTACCTACACGCGAAAAAAAAATGTTTTAGGCTTTTGTTAGATCAATGAAATATTTATTGAAATTTGTAGCATTAACTTGTTTGGTATACACACCAAGAGCAGCACATTATATTCCCTTCCTGGTTAATTGAGAGAAATTTCTTTCTTAATTATCCAACAAATGGAGGAAAAAAACCAAGAAATTTTTTTTCCGTACCTTTGAATGCATCATATTCAAAGAAGAAATTTTTGAAGAAAAGATTTGTTAAAGAAGAGACGTAAATTGTATGTGTCCAAAAGAAAAATTGACTTGTGTGAAAGATTAAAGCTTAATGAAAATAAAAGTCTCAAAGGTTCGGAAAACGTGTACCCACGGTCTCTAATCCGTTGTCTTTTGAGACGTGAGCATACATGGTTTTCGAATTTTGAAGACTCATTCACACCAGATATAGTAAGTTATAAGCCGGTGGAAATCTAGCAACTTTTGCAATGAGGTAGTGCTTAAATGAGGTAGTGCTTAACGCAGGCTCCAGATGATCCTTTCTCTTAACCTAAACCTAAATGTACGGTCTTAGGGTCAACTAGAATGAACTTGAACCCACCAATTACCCCTTCTATCAAACACATAGGTCAGTTTCATAATAAACTGATGAATTGTTCTAAGATTAGTCTCAGATTAGCTCGAGTCAGAACTGAAATCAATGCACTACACTTAGAATAACAGATTTCGTTTCGAGGTTCATTGTTCTTCTCATTCTTCTGCAGCCTCTATTGAATCTACTGCCAGCTAATGTGGGTTGGTGAGTGTTCACATGCTTAACGTGATTTATATGACACGCCAATATGCTAGCACTTCATTGGTGTTAATTATACCATCTCAAACAAGTTTTGCAATATCATTCATATTTTCATAAGGAAAATGATGAGGGTTCCAACTTCCAACCTGTTGGCTCCTATTCACCATCAATCCGAAAACATACAATCAATTCACTCAATATTTTCTTAATGGAAATATGAGGGTTACGGCGACGCCTTCGGCTCCTATCCCATTTCACATTCCAAGTTTCAAGTTTCAAAGTTCCGCCGACTTATTTTTATTGCACACAGGGGTCACATAAATGGCGTCACGTTTTTTCAGTGCTGTCACCACTTTCAAATCACTAGTAACTCGATATGCATGCACTTTTTAAGCCAATGGTGTGTCCTGCTCCCCAAATACAAACCATTGACTCGAAGAAATGAACTTCTGTCGAGTTATTGGTGATTTAATTCTGATGACAGTACTGAAAAGGCGTGACGTCATTCATGTGCTACCCCTGAAATTAAGCCTTATTCAACTGCCCGAATAATGAAGATTGAGTTCGCTTGAAAAAAAATTCCATACAGAATTTACCTTCACCGGGATTGAACTCAGACCTTCTGTTGTGTAAGTGCAGTACGCTAGCAATAAGCCAACCCGTTCCGGAAGAATAGAGCGAATTCTCTCACCGAAACTTTCTATTCGATTGATTCTTTGCACAGATCAATAGCGAGAGGTGCGACCACTGTTTCGATCTGTGGAGATATTCTTTCTACGTTGTCCGTAGTTTTCCTGTTGTATATGCAGTTCTCAAATGCCATCTCAAAAGTCCATGGCGACGGTGACAAAGAAACGAGAGAGATCTTGACAGTTAGTCATACTTTATTGCATGTACATTTCTGGTGAATTATGAACAGAATGAAAATAGATATTTATGCAACCGAGTGATAAATGATTTTTTAGGCACTGGATGTGTAGATTGTCACACGAGGCGATGGTGGTGTGCCTGAAAATTCATTTTTCATTGAGTTGCATACAACGTTTTTATCAAAAAAGGGCGAAGAAAGCTGAGAGTTGAGAAAATGAAAACTTTCAAACCGAAAAATCGCCAGAAATCGGGATTGTGGTATAGCGACCACAACGCTGGTCTAACCCAAGGCTCGCAATGTGTGGTGTGGTGCTAAATTGTTGGCTCTGGTTTCTATTGATTGACTAAGCCAGCAACATAATGGAAAACAAAGATTCCAATCCTCGCTGGTTCAAATCTTTTCCCCTATAGAAACGTCGTATAGTTCCGTGCTCAATAATCTAAGCAGATTTAGATGTCGATATGAAACAATTACCTCGTAGGTCAATTTAGCCACCTGTACGAACGACCTTACTGAATAAAACGTAACTTGAAAATCTCGAATTTCCATTTTGTCGCAGAGTATTTTCGTTATAATTATAGATCAGTTGTGCAAAAATGAAGAATCCTGTGCTACGTTCCTCCATTGTGCATTGTGTTCAGTAAATTATTATGGAAAATCACTTTTAAGTATACTTTCTATATCACTTCTTCCCATAACATTATTCATACACTAACTACTTACACGCAACATTCAATTTACAGTTTATTTTGCCGTCCATGCATCAATTTTTCTGATAATTTCGATTAAGTCAACCTTTTTGATCTTTTACGTACATTTTATTTAAAGCGCATAAGTCTTCTCTCATATTATTGTTGAACGTGAACATGGATTTTAATAGATTTATGTAAAAGTAGCCGGGCATTAATATATTCCCTCTAATAATGAATATGTTTATGCTTCCTTCATTTTTATCTCTTCGGCCAACCGCAAAACTCATTAAAACTTAATTAAATCATTATTGTTTATTAATCACATTTTATCGCGGGAATGTGTGCTCTCCTCTAAAAATTGTTAATGTAATCACAATAATCAACGAAAAGAAAAAAAATCTCTTTTGAACAAAAGTTATTAACAGTAGATTACAATGGATGATGCGAAAGTAATTCAATACTTGAGGTAACCATTTTTTGCGATAAATCAAATTCGCAATTGTGATTTTGAGCAACCAGTCTCGTTATCTGCCCTTTCGGCAAGTCTATACTTGTTGAAAAAAGTTATTGAAACAAGTTGCTCAAAAACACACTAGTGAGGTTGACTCAGATATACAAACTCCACACCTGACAAAAACACACAATTACCGAAGCCAATTGCTCAAAATGTTCTTGTGAGTCTCTGCTGCTTCTTCTCATTCAGCCTGTTTCTATCCAAGGCAATATACTGAGATGGTCTTACCAAATAGCTATAATCGGCTGACACACCACTTTCCTTACAACCGTTTTACCACGTCATACAAACTCAACTAGGGTGAGTTTTCTTTTGTATAGAAAAAAAAAATGATGGATGGCAAGACGTCCCCAATACACAATCCACTACTGGATGTAGTCATCCTCAATTACCTTCCATTTCGAACGATCCACGGCTACTTGTTGCCCATTTTTTCCTATGTTCTTTTCGTCTAGAAATTTTGTGATTCCATTCGTCCGCCTCTCTGGTGCTCTACCTCTAGATCTTTTGGGTAAGGTGGTCTCGGCAGTTCATGATTGTTTTGGTCCATCGTCCATATGTCATCCTTGCAATGTCCCCTGCTCAACACCACTTTATATCGATACTATTCTATCAATGCCATCAACGACTTTTGTTTGCTGTCGAATCCTTTGTGAGTTAGCGTTTGTCTCGAAATTGTCGCAGCAGCATCCAACGAATTCTGGTTTACGTATTCCATTCCAATATGCGAAAGTTTGATACCACATGAAAGTTCACGAAAAACGAACCGGAAATATTTCACATCATGTAAAGGATCATTTTCGCAGTAGACATATCGCTAAGTAATTTTCAACTTTCGCATGGGATGGGCAATAAAATGTTTATTATCGGTTAAGAAGCTTCATCCGA
>JANTFA010090227.1:0-14277 GCA_026413405.1 Phytosciara flavipes | reverse complement strand
GTTCCGTGCGGTGAGAGAGTATCACGCACAAAAAAAAAACATTCTGTAAGAAACTGGTTGATGAAAGTGGATTCGTATGATAGCAGAATTGATGCTACAATCGAACGACATTTCATTGTTTAAGCTCTCTTCCAAATACTCTAAGGAAACACATTGTCAGTGCAACCACCGAATTATGATTTTTGAATGTTTTCTTCTGATAATAATGTGTAATGTGTAAGTGGGTATGAAAAGTCGGTCTTTCACATCTGTCAAAGTGACGTTCTAAACGTCAAAATCAAACCTTTTTAACTTAATTGCAACGATTTTGTTACCGCATGCAATATCTATTATTTTGACATTCCAAACGTCACTTTTTGACATATGGAAAAGCCGAATTTGATCTAACAGATTCAATTGTGCATCTTATCACAACTGAACAAATGAGCTTGCAGATAGATAGAGTGAGGCTAGCCGATGATTACCTGGTACAACTGATCAGGGAAGAAATTGGTAGATTGTGAGGCAAGTGATACATTCGATACCAAGTCACGTTGGAGTAAAGGGCAATGAACAGGCTGACGACTTTGCAAATAAAGACTGCCACTTGAGAGACACTGCACAACTGATATTGACGGTATCAGATGTGAAAGGGGAACTGCACAGACAAGCGCTGAGAAAATGGTCAGAAGACTACCAATTAGAGGCAAGAAAGGGAAGAAACATTTCGAAGTACAAAACAAAATAAGGACAAAACGCTGGTTCAATCAGATCAACCTCAACGGGCTGGAAATCAAGATTTTAACACGATTGAGAAGTTTCCACGGATTTTGCGTAAGGAAGAAATTTCTGTTCATGATGAAACCTTTAGAACTAAGCGAAGAGTGCCCGACGATAAATAATTTGGAACAAATCGTACTGAAATGCGGAAAATATCGAACGCTGAGGAACAATTGCGAATTTGGATTAAAATTCAGCAACTTGACCGACCTTCTTAAAGAAATCAACGTGAAGACGTATATCGATCACACAATTTTACCGAGTTGGTAATTTGAACCTGGTTGAAAACGGTTCAATGGAACACAACCTACTCATACAACTGCAACTTCATTGAGCAGCTCTGGAAATGAGTCAAGTAGCACGATTTTGATTTTGTTTTGCTCAAGTCACTAAAACATTCCACGCATTACGAAGCAGTACTGATTCTAGAATGATGTGTGCTATTTCCTTATGTTACAAACATCACGACAAACTAAACGACACTTCTTCCATCATATATTTTGTACTAGGATCTAACATTACTGATTAGTAAATCACGTGTTCAATTTTACACTCTAGCGCATACCACGTGTCCAACACTGAAATCGTATCGTTACCACATTCGTTCATAATTATAATTTGAATCGTTCGAGACATTTTAATTAAGTCGAAGACATTCACACAAGCAACACCACGTATATAATATACGGATATTAACAACAACACACATCATCATCGCATATTTTGAAATCATCCGTTTTGTTGTTGAACACATTAGAAATGAAAAACTCACTCATTGTCGCAGTGATGTCACAATCATGAACTATTTGACTTCGGCTTTTGGGTGGATTTTCACCGTAAATGGGTAAATAGTAGCAAATTACCAGACCGGTTATTAAAGTGACCGCACTGCTGGACTGTGATGATGTCAAAAATGAGCAAATGCGTTTCAGTAAGTCACAATTCATTGTTTGCAAAAGACATTGTTTCCAATGCCTAGGTATGGAAATTACACCACCACCGACAGATTGAACATATGAACAAGTGCCGCACACACAGTTGTAGCTACAACGATGGATTTTGTCTTTTTATCTCCGCGCTAATACGTATTTGAATTTGATTTAATTTACACACGAAACAAAATCCACTCATCAATCACATTTCGGTACATGGAGAGGACTGAAAATGGGCACGTCACGATTAAAGTCGTTATTTTTTTCATTTCGTTCGGAACAAATATTTTATGTTTTTGTGATCCATTGTTTCGTCTTTCACAGTTTATACCTTTCTTCGTTTCTAATTTCGTAAAAAAAAAATATTTTTTTTTGCTTTGATAAAACTTTGCGATAACTGATTGTTGTATGCTAGAGTTTAAGTGGAATATGGTGATAACGGTATTTGATTTAAAAATAAAGACACGAAAAAAGAAGAAGAAGAAGAAAACAAAACCAGCTCGGAATATAAAGGCATCTCAAGAGACTCCACAAAAAAACGGCCAAGAAGATTGTGATGAAAAATAAAATGGAAAGAAATTGAATAGCCACATTGTATTCTCTCGGTTCGATTGGCTTTTAATGCCATTGAAACATTTCAAACGAGAAAAACATTATGTGCCAAAAGAATTAAATATTTCTTCAACCTATAAAACACAATCGAATTGAATGCGAATGCCGGTGATTTTTTCGACTAGAAATTATAAGAATTTTCAATAGTTTGTTTCAATAGCGAAAGAATTAAAATGAAAATTGAACCGATTTTAGCGGCATGACTAATATTTTCACATTGGTATAGAGCACGTTGAAGATGTTGATTCACATTGAGAATGTTTTCAATTAACTTGTTGGGTTGGGTTGAAAACTCGACGTTTTGATACACCTACAAAAGTTGCGTTTAGGAAAGCGGTTCCCATTTCTAACAAATTTCGAATTTGCAACTTGAAGTACTAGATTCTGCATATCAAAGTCTAAAGCGTTTCAAGATACCGCTCTCTGTTGTAGAGACAGTTGTTTCTGTTGTTTCGCAATTCAGTGCTTTATTACGTAATCAACATTTGTACCGTTGAACATCTGCTAGCAATCCGGTTCTAATTTTGTTGTTTTGGTTGGTTGAATCATGTCTAGTATACAGAGTCTGAGAGTTGGGTGGGACACATTGCAAGGAGGTCAAAAAGGATGTCTGACCAAGACAACCATTAATTGAAGACCATCTTACCCAAGACGTATAAAGACAGATCACCGAAAAATGGTATCACAAAACTCCTAGAATGAAAGAATCTAGGAAAAAAAAATTGGCAACGAGTAGTTATGAATTGTTCAAATTGGAAGAAAATCCGGGAGACTGAAGACTGAAGAAGAAGATACTTAGTCTTCTTGTGTTGTTGTTGTGTGAAGGAGTGTCAGAAAAGTATTTTAAAAATGGATACTCTGTGACAATAGTTACATAAATCTAGTACTTCAAGGCGATTTAACTTTGAATAATGTCTTCTGTGTTGAAGCATTTCAATTTAGTCATATGTGTTGCTAGTTTGGCGGGATGTAACATTGATCTTAAAGTTAAGATTGTTCGATAGACGAACAAGTCTATTTATTTGCGAACTCGTTTTAGATCAGCTAAAGATACGAGAACGACTGGACAAATATCGGTCAGGTTTCAGGTCACGTCTGACCTGATCACTAAATTCAGGTTTCAGGGGAAAATTTAGGTCAGGTCAAAACAGGTTTCAGAAAGTTTAGGTCAGGCTCAGGTCAAACCTTCAAATCAAATGAATCTGAAATGTAATTTCACAAACATCAAACAGAAATGGAAAATCGATTTCCGCTCTTTCGTCTACCTGCAACGACCTACAATCCACAATACCGCCGCATATAAAACTTCAAAATTGAACAGTAAGAAATGATGATTGACAATAATGGCTACGAACTGTTGCTTGAGTATGAAAATTTAATGAGTGAAGTCTCTAAATTCAAGTTCATGTTTGAGTATTGTTCACAGAAACGGTTCGTCTAGTCGTTTGTCTGTCGACAGTCGACGACAAAAATAGACGATGAGTTCGTTATGTTAGTCTTTTACAAGAGCGTTTGCTGAAACGGTTGAAACCAACAAAAAATCAGCCATCACAACTGAACTTGACCTGAGATGTGAATGTAGCAATCAGGATCAGAACAAACTTCACCTGAAACTTGCTTGGTCGCCAGTTGTACGAAAAAATTCCAAGGGGAAGGTTAAGTTCAATCTCAGGTTGAACTGGAACATTGGACGTTGCGACCGTTTTGTCAAACAATTAAAAAGCCAAGCTTAAGTGAGAAGATTTCAACTTTTTCATTACCTTCTTCCCCGTGACGAGAGATAGCAGTTGACATTGTATGCTGCGAAAGTAATTCTGTAACTGTCTTTCCGACAAGAGTTTGCGTAGCCGAGTCTAAGCCGAGCCGAAGCCGAGGCATGTAACATCTCTTGTCGAAAAGACAGTTACAAAAGCTTGTAGCTCAAAGACAAACTTGTAACCTGCCTTTTGTCATCCAATGAGGTCTAAAGTTGAATCCAAGTAATGGATCATTTTCGCAGGGGGTATATTGCTATGTAATGTTCAACTTTCACAGGGAACACCGGGACAGGCAGTAGCAGATAGTAATTTACTCACCTAAATCACAATTTCACTGTCGTTTGAGAAATGATGTGTTCACAAAAGTGATGTGTTCGATTCGTGGATTAGAATGGTAATTCACGGCTCACTCGCATGATGACATTCAAACTCGAGGGAATTGAGGCCGTCGATATTTTTGGAATTGTTTCCCACACTGTGACTTGTCTACCAAAGTCTACCTGACAAACATATGCCACTGGCAAGTTCTCGTTTTTTTTCCATCAAATTAAAGATAGGTGTTTTGGGATTAATGATAATGGCCGCGTGTAATAATGAACTGACTTTTTATTATAAGATAAAATAACAGAAGAGAAAATGAATGTCCGAGCCGAGACCAATTCATTTCGCGTCGTTTATTTTCTTTAATTTGTGTTAATGAACCTAAAGTAAACACCAGTCCATAATGCCCGATCAAATGAGATAATAATCTTTCCGTTTCCTTGTTTGAGTAATTAGAACAACATTATTTTCTACAAAAAAGCGAGAGAAAGAAGTTGGTAGTTTCGTGTGATTGTTTATGATCGGTCTACTTCAACACACAGACCCATCAAGTCAAGTATTTTATTTTTCTCGATGTGGCAGTGTGCGCAGTGATTTCTCAAAAGAAGAAGAACGAAGGAAAAAACTCTGAAAATTTATTACATTCTCAAAATATTTTAATTATAAACCATTTTTTTCCGGCTACGTTTTTTTTCCCGTCTTCATCGAAACTAATAATCATAAGCAGAATGAGTTATAAAGAAAATTCTCTTCGATTTGGATATACATTTAGAAAGAGAGAGGGGCTCACACTAAGTTTCTTTCTTTCCTTCTTCTTTTTAATCTTAAAAATAGAAAACATGTAATTCGAATGGCGCTTTTCTGACCACACCGAAAATATATCCGTCAAAACGAAACCTTTTAACCAGAGCCGCTTGCAAGTAAATCAAAATGTTACACATCATCGTTATATTTTCGGCGGTTGGGTTTATTGGATTATCTAGCATTAGGAGAGGGGGCAGGGTAAATATGGGAGAAAAGAATTCCATTCGAGACCATTTTCCGCACATCGAAACCGAAAACCCCGATGTGAAAAACATTCTTCTCAGAACATTTCGACATGCCTTCTCGACAAAAAATGCAAATGGTAATATTAACATTGAAGATACGATCGAAAACAGAACCAGACCGCGAACACAAAGTGTACACATTTCCAGTGTGCGCTGTTCATATATATATTGGAAAATCTACAGTGGTCGTGACAACATTCATCTATTTGAACATAAATTTCTTGGATCGTGGCATTGTTTAATAAAATCATGCCCCCAACAAGAGATGGTAATTGTATACCTCTAAGATGCATCAACGTCAATGTCCTGTGATACTTTTCTTTAATATTGAGCTCGTTTAATATCAGTGTACCGATCGTATTTTGTGCACACTCTGTGAATGACCATCAATAGAAAAACATGATTATGTCCTACGACTCATAGGCTAGGAGAAGTACATTGTAAGTATGGAGTTTATGTGTGTTTCTCTCAAGGGTCTTCTCTTGGTAGTCTGAAAGGCTCGACTTGAGTCGAAACTGTGCTCGCTCTGTAAGCACTCACATAAAGTCCATTGAACGTGTGAACTCTTATTCGCTTTTTAGGCTCGCTCAAATACCAATCTCGCAAAATCATTCAATGAGTTAGAGGATAAGCTAAATAAGAACACAGGCTATCAAAATACTTCTGCAACTGGATACTCAAACCGAGCACAGCAAAAACAGTGCACTGCGCATTTCATCTGAAAAATCCTCAAGCTAGTCGTAGGCTGAACTTGAAACTGAATGGGAAAACGGTGAGATAGGAAAAACTCCAATTTACCTCGGTGTGACATTGGACAGAAACTCAACACAAAATGTTGCTTATCACTTCCCAAGCTATGATTATGTCAGTAGCTCAGTATGGTGCTCGGGTATGGATGAACAGTGCTTATGTGGAAATGGTGGATACACAGATCAACGTACCACTTCGAATAATCAGCGCAGCGGTGGAATTAACAGCCTGGTTATCCGTGACGGGCAACATAACACCGTCCCATATAAGGCGTGAAGAAGCTACTCTGCTAGGTTTGCAAGAAAATTGTAAGCAACATCGAACTGCCAATAAATGATGATAATCGCATCAGCCGATTAACGACTGAGGTCATGGGAAACCGTTCTGCGCACTCTACAGAAATGTGATAAGCACAGCTGATCTAAAGACCAGATGGAAACATTGATGGAATGTAGCATAGATGCATATGGTACAGAGCTATGTCGAAGGACATATGGGGCGGATAGTCAACCGATTTCTCTCTGGACACGGATGCTGTGCATACCACCTACACAAATGCAAGTTCAAGGACGCAGCAATATGCGAATGTGGTTACATTTATGATCCACCAACGGAATCTTGGAAGATGTTCACAATTCAACGACGAAAACGCCCTTCATGGGTACAGATCATTTTTGTTGTGAGTGCATTTCGACAAGTAACAAGCCGGAAATTCTATTAAATTACTAAGTAGAACACGTGTGGTGGCCTATTGTGCCGGAAATTACATTTCTTCTAAATCTAAACATAAAACCACAGCGACGATAGATTGTGATGTGATACTACTAATCACAAAATCGGCTCAAAGAGTCAGAGGTTTGGAATAAGAATATTAAAATGACTGTGTGCATTGGTATGTAACCGCATATACATTATGAGCAAGTCCAGCGTTAGTTGCGTTAAACGGTAGCTGGTGGAGGCGAAACCTTAATAGCTACAGCTTTGGGATGTTCTACAATTGTGTTCGTATCAGCAACTTGAAAAAAGTTGTAGAACATTTCAAAGTTGTAGCTATTGGAGTTTCGTCTGCACTAGCTGCCATGTAACATAACTAATGCTGGCCTTAACCATGTTTCATTGAACAAAATCCATGAACATTTCCAACAATGAATTCCAAATATTAGGTTTACATAGAGCTGGAAAGGCTAAAGGCAACATAAAAATGTCTCTTGTCAGTTTAAATGTTACGAAATCAAAAAGACGGAAAAAAAACTTGTCGAAGAAAAGCCATACAAACTATGTCATTAATAAGTACGGACAGATCATATTCCGAATGAATTGTGTATATGAGAGTGTGTGCATATCATATTGGTTAACAACGGAATGATGTCATCTTTCGTCGTGTTTCGAACACTTTAGCATTCGTATACAATATACAAATACCTCGAGTCTTCATACAAACGTATATGCAAAGTGACGTAATTTAAGTACATTAAAAATGTTCAATGACAATGAACTATAACACAACAGCACAGCGTAAAACCAGTAGGACAAGTTCCGACATCACTTTCAAGAATATTATATCGGATAATAAACTAGGTAACGTAAACATTTATTGCGTAAAACCTATCCGAACTGTTATGTTGTGAGAAGCGAAATGTTTTTTTTTTCGTTTCTTCTTTCTTTCACTCGGGTCGTTTAGTAACGAAATTCCTTTGGGAGAATTTTCAAATTGAAGAAAATTCTTTTTTTCTTTACTAAATTTTGTGTGGTCGCCTTTTTCATAATATGCATGCATGTTTCAGTCATCGTCATGCTTTATGATAGTTCATCTTATGGCTTAAATATAGAATTTATTCGAGAGGTATTTTCGTTTGGTTGCTATTTTTGATCGAATACCGTCGCTTTTATATATAATATTCTCCATTAAGATCTACATACGATACGCACGATTTGACGCATTTGTTTTACCGATTGTAACCAATCAATGAGTCGGTGCGTGTAGCGACAGTTTTTTGTGTTAAGTGTACGGCGTAAGAGAATGAAGTTTTTTCTGTCGTTAGAGAATAAGGATCGGTAATGTCGGAAAAAGAACATGGATTCCATGTGTGAATGATGTCATTGGAAATTTAAGACCATGTTAACATTAGGGGGAAAACAGATTTCTTCTGAAAGGCAAAATCAGATTCAAAGGATTCTTTAGAAGTTTTCCGAAGTAGTCAAATTTCCACCTACATTCAGAGTCTTGGACGACTCAAGTCTAGCCCCTAGTTTCTTTAGCAGAGGACACCAATGAAAAGTATCTCTGATGAGTATCAAAGCTACCTGTAGAAATGCGGCGCAACGAAACATTTTTACATTGAAAAATGAAATTCCATGTATCATTCCAGCGCCTCATTCTAGCACCTTGGACCATAGTCCAATTGATCTCTATGAAGATTCGGCACTGCCTACGTTTTGAACTTCTCACCTCTGGAACGCTTAATCAGAGATTCAGTTTTTGGCGTGACTTTTATCGATCAGCTTGCAAAAAAAACGATTGTTCTGTTTAAGCAGAACATTTCACGAGCCCATTGGCAATATTTCTAATTAGCGGACAAACACCAAAACCATTCTGTTATGGGAGAAAGTGATTTGCACAACAATTTAATGGAACGAAAGTTGAAAGCTGAATTATGACCGAACAATAGAAAAAATAAAATGAAAAGAAACAACAACAAAAAAATCTCGTCCGCCACGAACCATGAAGCATATGACTCATTTCCTTCTTCCAAGCATTCTGTCGGGTCAACATAATTGCCTCAGGCAATTATGCTCGGCTGAATTATTTTATGTTTTTTTTTTTGGTTTTCACTCGTCGTTGTCTTGAATTCCGTGTGATAGATACACACACAGTAGCTTATTCGAGATGCATCACATCAACATTATAGTAATCGCTATAATGGGCCCAACGTTTTGTATGGTGTCTTAAAATAGGTCCGACATATGGAAGACTTGAAATGCTTTCCGAATGACTATTTTGACAATGTATTCTAATAATAAAATATAAAATGTCGACATTGTGTGTTCCTTAATCACAGAAAAACAATGCATCTGAAGAGAGCATGTTATGCTGTCTTGTCACGTTTCTCAGACTCATTTTTCCGTTGCCTTATACCGCGCGGCTCCACTGTTTTCGTGTACTTTTATTGTAAAATCGGACTTTGCGTTTAGTTCTTGTCTTATTCTATGAAAACATTTCCTTGGTCTTGTTGTTTTCTTTTCTTTCTTTTTTTTTTTGGTTCACCGACTCTTTCATACAAACTCTCAACAATGTTTTGACTTTAATTTACACGCCGCGCCGATAGAGCATAATATTTATTGTGCATTCTGGACATGCTTTGATCGATAAGCATAATAATTTTTAATTAATTCATTTCACTTAAGAGATTATCAGTTCAATGAGCGGATGATAACTGGTTTTGTTTCGATTGGATTTAAGTTTTTGCTTAATTGGATAGTGCAATGATCGCGCACGTTATAAAAGTGTGTGGATGAGATTGGAGTGTCGGTAATATTGTAATGTTTGATAAATGCCGGTTTTGTCAGCGTTCAGTTATTCAGTTGAAAGTGCCGCCTTTAATTATTGCATTTGAACAGTATTAGAATTTGATTAACAGTGAAAGATAACGGTCAGCGCATCAAGTGCCAAAGGCTTTAGAGTTTGGAGGTAAATAAAGTCGACTTGAGCATTATACAGTTTACGGAAGCTCGGAATACGAACGTACAAATAATGACCGCTCCTGGTTCCCTACAACAACCGACAAATATTGTTTTTCCTCTAAACCGAACTTTCGCTATTAAAATCAGGGGGAAATGTTTGAACAAGAACGTTAGCACATTTTTATGCAATCTATCGATACTTCGAAACAGAAGAAAAAAGGAAGATTCTCATTATCTTCGTAGGAATTTTGTCCATTGAAGGGCAGATTTTTAGACCCGTACGATGATCTTATGCTTCTAATCTTACGTTTGCAACACGTCGAATCCAAATGACTGAGTAGTGGCAAACCTTCTTTAGATGCCAAAATCCGGGACGAAGTTCGAAGATGGGCATTTTCGCTATGTGTAAATAGAAAAGCAAATGATATGAACTGGAGATACCGATTCACGAAGAAATTTCATTGGTATCGGGTCATGTGCTAGGGCCGTTGGAGGGTTGGGCCCTTAGTGTGTTCTGCGTATAAATCGACTAAATTTCATCCGATTTTCGTAAACTTTTTTTTTAAAGATATGAAAACCGTGAAGCGGTAGAATCGTTTTTGGTGACATAAGAAAATGGTTTCCAGCCATTATTTCGAGGGTAAATTCCAACTGTTTTTGGTGGATTTCTTCCCTCAAAGTGGACTTCGTTCGAGACTCTAGAAAATTGTTGTCAGCAGTTTTAACAAGGACTGGAGTTTAAATGAAATTATCGAAATATGCAACAACTTGAAGTTGCCAGTGCGAGAGTTCGATTCCCAACTGTGGTAGGAAAAAAGCCGATTGTCAGACGTGTATACAAAAACAAAGCCGATTAAATTGATTCCAGTCTGTCGTGGTAGTTGCTAGGAAAAGCTTTCACCAGCTTCCTGGCAAAGTTATTGTTGGGAGAAGCTGGCATTCTTCTCCTACTAGTTTTACTCCTATGTACATAGATGGCACTCAACGTCGATGTATCTTAGGTATGTCCTGCAGCTTACCACTGGTACAGTGAAAACTTTCAGTAACGGAAGTATCTCAAAAAGTAGAATCACAATCAGCGAAACTAGTAAATAATGATCTAGCCTCTGACCCATCAAAGGTTGTTAAGGCGGATTAATATTAATTGAAATATGCAGTGCCGTAGCTCTATGCCTTTTATGGAAGACTAGCTACATGTCGTACACTATATACTCATTCGGGTCTTCCTTAGGTTTTTTCCTGCCCAACACAAAATTTACACCAAGTCATTCATGAAATTCTTCTACGCGATGTCATTCATTCCTATGCACATGATAGAAAAATAGACACAAAAACATAGAATTTTCATAGCGAAATTAATTAATTGAAAAAAAAAACATTTTAGAAATGTCTCACTTCTATAACAAGCTAATTGCAACGAATGCACCGATCTTGTTTAATCGAAAAATATTTTACAATATCAACACTGCGTATAATAGGCTGGTGTCTGAGTGTGTGAATGTGTGTCTCTCTCTCTCTCGACAAGTAGTTACGAAAAAGTTTGAAATATTTTTGCGTTTGGCGGCCTTGCTTAGATCATGCAACCGTTATTAAGATAACAGATGGGGAAAACCGCCGTAAAATAGAATTATGAAAAGGAAAAAATATTTCGCATGTCAGAGACAGTCGTTAAAAGAACAGATGGAACGTTCGTATGGTGTGACTGCCAAGTGGAAATGATGAAATTTGTCGGGGCAGTCTGACAACGACTGAAACATTTTTCACAATTTTTTCAATCCAAAGGAATTTTGCGTCGATCTGTCATATATGGCAGGTGATATTTTATTTTGTCAGTATGATTTCCTGATGAACCCTTGAACTTGGTATTCAGCTGATGGACGATGTGTTCCGCTGACATCGAAAATATGCGATTGTTGTCACAACATATTGACCAGTGAGTAACCCCTCGTTGCATAGTAAAAGGACAGTCATCCTACACCTTCATTGTGCCCAAACAGGTGCTCATTCCATTTAGCGTTCATTATTCCTATTGTTCCGAGCGAGAAAAATAAATCAACAAATCTGTCTCATGACACTTGTTTACTGACAGATTAAGGGCTTAGTCATGAACAGTAATGACTCGACCAAATTGACCGGATTGTTCGATGAAATGGTGTCCGAGAGAATTTTTTTCTGATACTGACGCCTAGATACAATGCGTTTGATACAGAGGTATGTCCATAGTCTACAGGATCATTAAAACGGGCCATACATGACCATGAAACGATAAATTTTGACGCGAAAGTAGTGTTGTTAGCTTGTGAAGCGTTTGCTCTGATCACTTGCTTAACAAACACTCATTCAAGCAATTGTTTTTGTGTTATTTTTCTTTGGGTAAAACCAGCGCTGTGTGGTTGTTTTAACACAGTCCCACATCATGTCTGGTGATTTTTCGGTTTGAAAATTTTTATTTTTCATTCCGTTTATAATTCACTAGAGATGTACATGCAAAAAAGTATGACTAGCTGAAACAATTGGTCATGTCCTATCGACTGTCGCCTTGTGATAGCATTTTTGATCTGCATATTAGTGCAAATCGTCGAAAGATTCATCAAATATCTCTCAGACCACGCAACCAAGTGGTCAAATCCTTCGCTGTTAGTGTTGCGGTCTCATTTTAAAATCAAGTTTTTTTTCTTCGATCGTCGGACCCACAATGATTCTTGAATGTCTGTTTTTATTCGATTTTCCGGTGTGTCACTCATAACGCACCGGAAAATCATAACTTTTAAATTGACAAGACAGTCAACTATCATAGAAACGAGGTCACTAACCCAGGTCAGCCCAATCTAATAAGATTAAACGATCGCGTAAGATATTAGAACGAGTCCATTGTGGCAATTAAATTCGAATTAGAATTAATACCCGAAAAAAAACAACCAACTAACGAACGAAGGTAAATGCTCAAACAAAAAACGCCCTTCTCATGACATATCCACCTAAAAAAAAATCGAATGCCGAGAAACATAATCTGCGTGTGTGTTTTAATAAGAATTAAAAATTTTCGAGAGACGGACGGGGGGATAACATTTTTGTTGTTTTTTTCGAATGTCTTAAGAGATTCTTTTCCCATTACACAATTGTACAGCGTGTTATGAGGAACTGGATAGTTTATGGCTCATTAATTAATTACAATTTGTACACTCGGTTGGCATAATGGTCAAGACAAGAATTTTTTTCTTCTTATGTTCAAATGTTTCGCTAAAAAACTCATGTTTGTTTATTCTTTTGCGTTATGTATACGCGATGTACGCGATGATGGAAGAGATGTTATGCGAAAATGGATCTGGATTCATATATTGAATGTAAAGCACACAGCTATACGGCCATGGGAAAAAATTAAATTAAATGATAGCTTCCATCCAGCAATATTAGATGCCGAACAATTACAACCCGTAGTCTTTCCGATAAAAATTCAACCATATCCAACTAAATAACATCACGACACTCCCACATTTTTTTTCCTCTTTGCGGCTTGGTGATGATCGACATTTTGACTAGGAATTTTCGGTAACACTTTTTAAAGACCGGGTGCTTCACTTACCCATATTTTCTTAATATCTTTTTTTTCCTTCCGTCCTTCTTTCGGCTGACAAAATCTAGTTAATCCAATAAGATTTCTGATGATAAAAGCACAGCAATGACAATCACTAATAACTGCCGCACATGATAGTTATCATAGAACGATGTGAAATTAATAGAACTCGAGTTAAATTTGGTTGAAAATAAAATTTTTGTTCAATTTTTTAAATGCAGTACAGCATACAACACCCAAAATTTTTTTCTATTTTGCGCACGTATAAACACCATCAATAAGACCGGACGATTCAAAACGACACAAACGACTGACTGCCGAATGAAAAACGAAATGTTGAGTTGTCAAAATGTTCCGCGATGTGTGTATAAATACACATACATATCTATATCTCTGTACATCATCAGTATGGTAGATGGTTTAGTGACGTGAGAGTGCGTTCACAGCAACTAAAAAATGTTCACTCCAGATCCAGATGTTGCCGTGTCAGCGGCGATGACATGTTTTTTATTCGCGCGTGTGTACGATAATCAAAAAGATGTGTCATTGGAAATTACCGTTAGATTTCCTAGCGCCAAATTTCAAACTGTTTTATCTTTCAATAATATTATGAGCGAACGTTTCCAATAAACTGTTGAAGTGTTGGCGTTTTCATCAATTTTTATCGCCGTCTTACAAAAAAAATGTGCATTTGGGCAACGCAGCTTTCTAGTAACTTTGTCAGACTTTGTTTTACAAAATGATAGGGAGATAGTCATTTGTGTACCTGCTTTGGACGATTGATTTTAGGCAATTTCGCGAGCTGTAGCCCGAACGAAGTGAGGGCGACAAGCGAAAAGGCC
>JANTFA010090116.1:0-14277 GCA_026413405.1 Phytosciara flavipes | reverse complement strand
TTGAGAATATTCTAACACTGTATCAGTGACACCTACAGTGTTAGAATATTCTCAAGGTACACTGTCCGATTTTACGCACTCTAATTATGTAAACAATGTTTGTTACTTTGCTAGATAGCTGCCTTGCCTTGAGGCACTTTTGCAGCCCAGGAATAATTTCCTTCCTGGAAATTTCGGCAATTAATCAGGCTTTCAAACGAAACCGATCCCATCAAATTAGAGTAGTTATTCAAGTTTTTAGTTTTACACTAAACAGGTAATTTTACCGGATATTACCGGTTCAAGACGGTCTAAGAAAACAACTTTGACCCCTCTGTCTCATATCCAATGGTTAAATTTTCGCTAAATGCTCCATCACGCACAATGGAATAAGTACCCGGACTAGTTGAAGGAATTGATTAGATGGAATGGATTGATGATTATCATTAAGTATAACGGAGTGTGAACATGATATGTAGACACAGTAGCTAAGTACAAAATACTCAAATCATGTTTTCATGTTATCAGGAATTGCTTACAATATGTTGAAATGTGTGGGAACGTACTATACAACTGATAACGTCATAAAGAAATAGAGATATGAAGTTATCGTCAGCATTGAGCAGTTTTGTTCATTGATTAGTATAGAAGTGTTATTTGCGTATAGCATGTTCCCAAAATAGGCTTTCATAGTGTGAGTGTGCTGTATTAGCACTGAGTGAACACTCGTATTCTCAAGCCAATAGGTATGTAGAGTGTTAACGGAAAGAACTTTGAAGAACTTTATCAAAATGAGCGTTAAATGCTTGAAGACTCTATTTACATCACAAGAAGTGAAGACACGAACTTGCAGTATAGGTGTGAGTTCGTTTTTTCAGGGAGAATTATTTAGTAATTCTTTAGACATACGAATTCAAACATATTGCAATTGAGCGGTTCGCTTCAAAACTTATTTTACACGATTCATCGAAAGTAAAGAAAGCAAGCTCCGCCTTCGTTTACATTTTTTATCAATTTTTCTCATTGACGAATAGCGTAAAAAGCAGACGGAATGTCGCTGATTAAGCAAAACATCGTTTCTATCCCTAGATCGTGGACAGAGACCTGCTGTGAGAAAACTAAAAACGTATGGCTTTTGACTAGTAACTTTTCATGACTGATTAATTTCTCAAATCTCAAATATTCTTCAAAAAATGATCAGATGTTGAGTGGAGTTGTTTTATTCTTCATTTAAAAATTCAAAATAATTTGTAACGAATTAACATTCAGAATATTTTTTAACAAAACAGACTGTTCGAAGAACCACAACAAGTTCGTTCATACCATTTTGCATGTTTGCAAATTTGTTGAATATATTAAACGAAGTCTCTGTACCAGTCGACTATCACTTTGTTGGCTTCGTTGCATATAGCACACTGAACAAATAAACCTCTTTTTTCGTACGTGTCGTTTGTACAATCGCAAGGTAGATTTGCATATTTCTACGAATGAAGAGTCGCAGTTACATTAGTAAAAGGCAATGTGTTCCAACATTTATAAATTTATTTGAACATTTTTGTGCACATTTAGGTTGTATAATAATATAGAAATCTTGATGAAATAAAGACAGCGACACCCTTCGGCGACACTCTACAAAAACTACAACATGAGATTACAATAATCAGATTCCTATGCAAAAACTTTTTGTTCCGTTACTTTGATATTATTCCAGTCCGGAGAATTGCGAGGACTTAGATACAGTCGAAGGAAAGTGAATACCGACGTGTTTCTGATATGGAATTGGTTTGCAGTTTGGATTTTCATTCAATTCAATTCGCATAATTTAACTTATCAAATGAAGAACTAGATTTTTGAATTTTTGGAATTTTCTTCTTTACGCATCTTCATAGGGCCCAAGTGACCCATGAACCAGGTTGATAGAGGGGTGTAGGAAAATCTTGTTTCATAAACCGACACATTTTAAATTTCTGAATCGAACGGGTTCCAACTTGGCCGGTACGAGAGTCTTACGCTTTCACTCTTACGTTTTTACAAGACGAATTCGAGTCCCTTAGTAAGAGGAAACCTTCTATGGTTGACAACAGGCACCAAATCGAACTCAATCTTAATGAGACATTTTTCCACGTTTAGTAACCTTGAATGCCAGATGAACAAAATCCGTCAAGCGGATCCAGTGATATAGTTAAATTAGTGCTATTTTGGAGGTCTGGTTGATGTTTCTCACCGGAAGTATTGTTCATAGACAAATTGACATATGGTATGCAAATGAACGGTATTGGTATACCAATTGGATCACGAGTCGGGAATTAAGAGCCCATAGAGTGAGCCTACTCGGTCGCACAGTGCGTATGTTTCGATGATAATGATGATGTAAAGCAGGGGCGATTGCCGTTTGCTAGTGGCTGTCCAGAAGGAACGTTGTTGAACTATTTGAGCGTTATATGCACAGCCAGTGATGTTTCAATTTTAGAGAGATGGATTCTGATCGAATGAATGAAACATTCGCTTAAGCCGAAGCAATATTTGTTATCAGGGCTACGCGCAGGTGACTCAGCACGAAGTCACGATTAAAAAAATCTAGATTTTCATAATTTGCCAAATAAAATATGTCGATTGGGAATACCAATCACAACCAACTAATAAATCAGAAACATGCCGGTTTTCAATTTTCATTGGCTGTAATTTCGAGTCTACTTCTGTCGATAGGATACTTCATCTCTACGTTCTCTGGACCGATATTTTCAATGAATTTTTTTCTGACTTTGTTTCAATAGAAACATCGAAGAAACTTAATTGGCTACGTTGACACACATCTCGTCACATAATATTATAATTGAATCAGTTCTTCACAATCAAATTACCACTTCTTAGCAGTAACAGCAATTCCAATGTATAAATTCGTTGTTTTCTTACGTACTAATAGCAAGTGTGTGATTGAAGTTAAACACAAAACTACAAAGTGCACAAAAAATACACTCGGCTCAAAATGAATAGAAATTTCTTTGTGATTTTCTATTTTATATACCGAAACAGCACACAACCTGTCACCACACACCAATTGTGTGACACAATACACACGTTTCCTTCGTAGATATATTTTGAGCCAAGCTAACATAAATCCTTATAGAATAGAATTTAGTGACTGAGCGGAGCGAGTGATGATAAATTTAATTTTGCAGAAAGGGGACAGCCTAACCTGATAGTAGTAACGTTGAATGTTCCAAGATTATCTCTCGATATTTGCATAATAACCAGAAAGTGATAGGAAGAAAGTTGTTTTTGTTGGACGATTCGGTCGGTGGTGAAAATCTTAATCTAGTCACACATCTTAAGGATCATTTTTATATCTCGTCCACAGTTCTTGTTTAGGAGGTGTATTTGGGGGTCGGTCATACATTTGACACTTCGAAAGTTCATACATTTACCGAAACGACTTAACACAAGTATGGCAACGCTGAACTGTGGGCGGGATTTATGAATGGTCCTTTTAGTTCCACTTTTCTGCTTAGTATTCATATTGGTCAAAGCATGCGTTTCGAGATTCTGCTGCCTAAGAAATTGTGTACACACTGGTCCAGGTCTACCTGATTTAATTTAGGGTGACTGCTTTTATTAAGGAGTAAAATGCTTTAATTTCAGTCATTCGACTGCTGTTTTTCTGAGCCTGATCTTAACCTGAACTCCAAATATAAAATTTTAGGTTGACATGATCAGGCTCAGATAAATCTGAAAATTTGATCCCTAAACAGGCTACCTGAAACCTGAACGGAAGTTACCAGACCTGAATATTAGAAATTTGAAGTTCAGGTTTATTTAGGCTCAGCCTGAACCAGACTTGATCCAATTCAGGTCTTATCGTATCAGATTCAGGTGAGGTCAAATTCAACCGTGGAAAAATAACTATTTTTGCTGGATGCAACCTCTCGGTTTCACAAGTGAAAAAAAGGAGAAACAAAACCAAGAGAATCTGAGACTTTTCACTGCATTACAATAGTTCAGTTTCACTTTAGTTCTTCGTGAAACTCATTGCGTGCTTCAATTTCTTACGTATAACTGGTGAATTCCATCGTGTATTCTGTGGAATACAAGCGACAGACGGTTTAAATTCATTCGGCGATACCCCTTCATCCACATCATCAGCCTCCGTTTTGATTTCCATTTTCTGAATGATAAGTCGGAGTAGCTGATGCTGGCTGTCCAATGTGTTGCCGATGTCTCGCAATTTCTTTTTCTGTTTTACCATTTCTTCGGTGAGATAATCCTCATTGCTGTCCATCATCATGTCAACTGTGGCTAAGTAAATTCAATTCTCAAAAATGTTTCCAATTAATAGATTAAGCACCCGAAGGTCTCACCATCGTCAGTGAAGGGATTACAGAACCATTTCCTTAAAATGAAATCGAAAAATCCTAATTTGCACTTTAGTGTGTTTGGATATTCGATCAGCTCCATTTTATCGACCCGTTCCAGCCACATTTGGGGCAATTTTTGTTCGAGCTCAGTGTGTAACACCACCTGAGAGAAAAGATGGAAAATAATTCAATTTTTGAAAAAGCATAAAAGTTTCAGAGACGAATCTGTTACACTTATCATATTCACCCATTGATAAATTGTCTTTTAATCATTAGTCATTAGTCTAAAATTTTTGTTACGATGCCATTTCTGAATGTTACCGAGTGTACTGAGTTGTTAAATAATTATATTATCTAAACTTCTCGTGGGAGCAGCTTTTCATAACTTTTTCTAACCAAAGTCAGCCACAGTGCTATAATTGCCATTCACAAGGAAGGAAATCACAATCACCCCTCTCGCCACTAACACGGAGGACTCAGCGTCATGTCACTAACTATGTATCGAGATATAATCCACCAAGGCGCCTCTCTAGTAGAGTCACAAAGTTTACGTACAAAATGTGAAGAACTGAAATCGGATGGTGTACTTTGACAATTTCATAACAAAGTATTATGAACACTGGTTTTGCAGTGTTAAGAAATTCCCGAGATACACTCTCCGACTTCGATTCCAATATTTTTGTAAATAAACTCTGAGAATATACTAGAAAATTGAGTTGAACCTACCGTTTCTAATACTATTCAACGAAGTAGCTCCGATAAGGGACCATCCATAAATCCCGTCCTCACTTTTTTCAGATTTTCAGACTCCTCCTTGTCCGCACTTTTCCTATACCTTAAACCATGTAAGCCACACTCTCGTCGTACCCTTCCACATTCAAAGAGGACGGTACTTATGGATGAGCCCTAATAGCTCGATATCAGCTGATCTCTTTTGCACGTCAATTCGTTTATCAGCTTTTTTCTGTAAGTTTGCAAGAGAACATGAACAGAATTAAACAAATAGAATGCAAATTTCAGCATTCGTCACCTAGCAGGGCAGTAGAGTTTTGCCAATGTCAAATAGAGTTTTTTCTTCTATGAGTTGCCATTGACGTCATTCAAGATTGGAGTCACCGTGAGGTGCAGCTCGTAGAAAGAACTATTGGGCATAAGTCAAATTCTGTTACCATGTTTGGTAGTAAGGTGTTTTGCAGTTACATTCAATACAGTCGTGACCGAATTTGTTTATTATCTAACCCATAACTTCACAACGTTGATGCAAAATCTTTTACTTCAATGGTTTCCGTCGATTTTTCTAGCATGAATGTAAGCAAACATTCAGACAATTACAGTGTGCTTAATGCTTCTATTAAAAAAGTCGAAGACTCGTATTCGTTGTGTATGAGTTGAAGCATGCAATACAAACAAATCTTGATATGAGCGGTGGATGTCCTTATTTCTAAAGCTTACAAACTTGACGCTCGCCCAAGTAATACTCATGCTAGGAGCTGAGCAATGGTAGCATTGAATACTTTTACCGTTGTTGATAACAGATGATTCTCCTACTAATAATTCACTTCATACGATTATAATGACACAACGATGCCCAGAGGTTGCAAGTGATACACAATTATACTCCGAACATTGTTTCCCTTATCTCCTTTCTTTACCCTAGCTACGCAAACAACTATTTTGCCGTGATCCGCAATCTATTCATGCTCTCATTTCGATGCGTTTGTTTTTGTGCTAAATAAATTGGCGCGGAGAGTACAATATGATGATGATGTTCAGTGGCTGACGACATTGTTCTAATAGCAGCACGAAGTAGAAATCTCGGCGAAATATTCCAACGAGTACCTCTGTTAGACTAAAAGCCACTTGGTACAGTTCTCGCCATATTTGTGCAAGTTTTCAATTCGTTCTAATTTATTCACATTTCTATTGACCGTTGTTCTATTGTATCAACCAACAAAATACAATAAAAATCAAAAGCGTGGCCATTCTTTTACACCAAAACGTAAGAAAATTTTGTCAATTGACCGAAAAGAATCGAAGGCTGAAAATTTTTGTTGGTCATCTTCATTGCAGGATTCATAGAGAACGAGTCTTCCCGTTAACGCAATACGATTATGGAACTTCTATGGCAAAAAGAGAGCACGGACGACAACGCTTTGTACAAAGACTTTTTGAAAGATGCCGAATCGGTTTTTCCCGATGTTTCAAACCTAAATCCACCCATCTTGTGGACGGATGACATCGAGAGTAAAGTACATGAAAAGAAGAATGAATTTGCCAATCATCGTCGCAAAGAAGGGAACGATGAGTATGCGAAAGGACAGTTTATTTTGGCAATAAAACTCTATAATGAAAGCATGTGTCTAGCTGAAACTGGTACGGAACAAGTTGCATTTGCTTTAGGAAATCGGTCGGCTTGTTTTAACGAACTGAAAATGTATGACAAATGCCTTATCGACATCGACTTGGCCTTGGAGGAAGCTAGCTGCGGCAATGCGTTGAAAAACAAGCTAGAGGCCAGAAGGGGCGAAACCGAGGGGTTATTGTCGAAGGTTGTGGTCAACAGACCGCTCGAAGTCAAGCTTAGCTATGAAGCTAGTAAGAACTATCCATTTATGGCCAATACATTGCATATTCAAAAGAATGATGAATTCGGTCGTCATATTATTGCAAAATGTAACATTCCTGCTGGTACAACGGTCGCATTTGAAGAAAATCTCATGAAGTACACGAAAGCCAACAACTACATCAACATTACTTCCTGTACAATAAGATGCACTACATGCAACCGAACTACCGTAAATCCAATACCGTGCCCGACATGCCCGGTGGTAATGTTTTGCAGCAAGAAATGCCGTGCCGAAGACAAAATTCATCAAATGGATTGCGGTGTCTTCTACTACACGAACGACAACTTCAACAACAAATACATCGTTCAATCAGTTCTGACCGGTATCCTCCTTTTCCCGAACGTCAATGCCTTGATGAAATTCGTTCTAGAAGCTGTGGCCGGCGATAGTTTGGAAATACCGCCAACCATTCTGGATGATCGATCAAAATATCGACTGTTTCTGAAACTTTGGATGCCGCCGACAATGGACAAGTTTATTCCGGTCGCATACCGATACTTCAACGCAATCATGCGCATCGACGAAATAAAGAGAAAGTTCAACACATTGGCAAAGGAACGATTTCTGATGCACCTGGTCGCACATCATGCAGTCATCCTGCTCAACAATGCGATGCAGGGTCAATTGAGTCTGTTTGCGTCATTGCTTAGTCACTCGTGCTCGCCGAATGTCCAAGAAATCTTCGTAGACAATCGGACAGTATGCATTACCATAAGACCGATTAAGAAAAACGAACAAATCTACTGTGCATATGTCACTACGGATATAACGAAAGTCCAGCAAGCCGACCACAAACAAGTGATTTTGGAAAGATTTGGTTTTATGTGCAAGTGCTTGAAATGTGAAGAGAAACTACCCAGTGTGGTCAGCATCAAAGAAGAGCCACTCTTTAAGCGGATCAGAGGGTCAACGCTTATGCTGACCAATAAAGGTGAACTCGAACAGTTCATTTCCGATTGCATCAAATTGTTAAATGACCACAAGAAAAAGCTTTATTGCCGTGAATTAGATTACATATCCAAGAGGCTGGGCTATTGCCTGGGACTGTTTTACCATATGTCGGATGTGAAATGAAATTTTTGTTTTGTTTTATGTTTCGATCAATTTGTCTCGATTTTGTCAATTTTTTTTAAAGAAATAAAATCTCATCATTGTCTAACAAACGTTTCTTTGCAAAAATATTTCATTCGCAGCGAGTCATAGAGCCAGCAGTAAGTACTTTGAATAAATCAGAGATTTGTATAATACGAGGACAGCGAATCATCAGTCAAAGTCTTAATCTCACCGTATGCAGACTCAAGTCTTGTCAAAGAACGCAAAAACAAGCCTATTGAATTGGGTGCCCGTAATCGAGTAACCATGATTCCTTGAACACTGTGGATAAACAGGAAATTAGCTGAAGCTTGCTAGTGTAGGCTCAGATAACCATTTCGTAGGACCGGAGCCAAGACTTCCAATTCCAATTGCATGCATACTGAAGCGACGAACTTTTGTATCTCTCTAGATCGGAATTTAGGCAAGTAGTTGGTGAAATTACGAACAACTGCAAGCTTAACGATCATCTAAACAGAAGAGACAGGACTATCTGCTCTAGTGGTCTGAGACCGGTGTACACATCCCTAGGATCGGTCCGCTCTACCCCAGTCTCAGGATTCAAAAACCTTTGGGTATTACGATCTCCATGATGAGGTTCTACCAATTTTAGATGAAAAGCGCCTCAACGAATTTCTGTCAAAGACCGGAAGGTTCCAGTGACAGAGCAAGGTCAGAGAGTTGAAAACAAAGAATTTCCTATGTGTCTTCGCTTCTTCCTAATAGGCTGGACGCGCCTCTCACAACTCTAATCTAATCTAAGTACTTTGAACCAATCAACAGAAATCTAATAATTTCCTTGGCCTGAGCGTAGTATACGCTTACTATCCACTGGATAGTATCCAGGTTGCATAAGTTCAAGATCGACTGCTTTTGGTTTCTTTATATCATTCTGCAGAGGAAATTTTTCGTAATGATTGTTCGCATTTTGTCGAAATAAACCAGACAACCAGTCGTGCGAGCTGTTACAAGATCAATTTCTAGCAAATGTTTTATTTCTGAGCAGCCAGAGTTTCTCAATGTAAGTCTCCATATGAACGCTGGTTGTAACGATTGATGGCTGTTGACGATGTAAATTATTTCGGTCATCGTCACGCAATTCAAATCAAAATTATCATTTTCGCCAACGAGGTATTTTCCATTTAAAAAAGGGAAGAAAGAAGGACGTTTGCATTCTGAAATAAGTTGATTTCCATCGCGTAATCAGAGTCGTTGGATCTCTTGTTGTTTATAAATGTCCAACGAATTACATGGTGTGCATAACGGATTTGATTTTTACAACAGGAAATCGAACTGTGCAGAAAGAAATGAACCTGCAAAATCCTCTCACCGATTATTTTCTCAAAATGATTCCTTACATTCTCCTACCACCGTCTGCATACGTTTGAAATCACAGGTCGAATCATAGTCTTGTCCATGTCCATGTTTTCACAACAACAACTCCACCTTGCAGATACTTCTCTACGATTCGCATTCTATTTTACCATTTTTTCTTTCCACTGCGAACTCCCTAGTCAACGAAATGATATTTTTTCTTTCGATCTCGATTGCATCATTCAAACGAAATAATTTGCTCTCGGAACGAGATGTCGGAATGACTTTGGGAGGACGTTTCAACTTTACTGAACGCGGGTAAGTTTTTAGGTTAGCTTAGGAAAGCGCGTAAGAATTTTTTTTTTAAATAATTTTCTCGTTGGAAGCATTATCCGACTAAATTAAATGTAAACTTTTTGTGCGGAGTGAGAATCAACTTTTTATTTCGGTTGATTGCTAAATGCAGTTGATTTTCTATGTCTATCTCACAGACAAAATCTAATTCGAACAAAAAATTTCTATTTTCAGTGTCATGAAGTTTACGAGAAGCAACTGTGATTCAACGAGATGGCGAGATTCCGATGAACTGTTGAGCGAAACCGAAGAAGAACCGCAACAAGCTGATGTGCAAATAACTGTTTTGGAGAGCGACGAGAGCGAGGACGATTTTGAATACCCGTGGCTACCAGTTTCTCGCATAAGTTTTGGATTCATTCCACTAATGACAATAGCTTCGAATGTCGTCTATATCAGTCTGGGCTTGTTTGTAGTGGACTCCGAAATACGTTCCGTAAAATCAAATCGTTTCAATAATATCTTTCCCATACGCTTGGGAATGTCGTAATTGAAATGCTTCCATCTCCCCTCCATATCGATCTACTAAAATTCTACTAAAATCCTTTATAAGGAATAGACCGAGAACCCACGAGCAGATTTGACTCGGTTTGAAACATATGCCACCCTGTTTCCATAGCCATCGCAGAGAACATTTTTCTACGACTTCTGTATTCGAGCTCTAAGACGGGTGTACATACATCTCAGCCGTCGAACAGCCGTTTCGAATTGATTTCAAGGTGATGGTATCAGAGTCCAATGAAGAATGAAATTGTAAAAGAAAAGTTCTTGTTAGAAGGCGTGGCGTGCTTGACAAGTCAAATTTTTTAATTTTCAAGTGGTCAAGCGTGCCAGACCTTCCAACAAAAACTTCATTTTCTGATCTGAACCCGAATATCTGAGATTCAGGTTGACCTGAGCCTGACCTGACTTAAATCAGGGTTTCTCATTTCAGGTTCAGGTCAAACCTGACCTATTCCAAGCATAAAAATCAGGGATGAGATTGATGATCCCAGTTTTTAAATCGTACTTCGAATTCGTACAGGACCGTAGGGACTCCCCGGGAACTAATATCCCGATTTCCCGCACCTTTTCCATCAGAGTGTCCCAAAACCCTCTATTCTCATAAGTTGACCTACCTGCATAGCCAACCGTTTCAGTTGAGCATTCCGACGCACCGACTCAATATCTCCAACGGCCAAACCGATAAGAAGGTTCATCAATAGAATCGGCATGAGAATCATGAACAGGCCTGCAGAAGAAAAGAATTTGTAAAATAAAAGTTTTACTTTTCTCCATGATCGAATGAACACGATTCTCACAAAGCAAGATAAAAGCGGGCATGGGAAATGTGAGCTCGTTCGAGTAAAACGGTTGAACGTAAGTGCCGACAAAGTCCATTTCGCCCAGCATCATGGAAAATGTTCGCAGAAGCGACATTGGAATCGACGAGAATGACAAATGGTTTGCTGATTGATTGCTGGATGTCTGTGGGAAGGGAGCAAAGCTTTTATGTTTACATCGTAAGTACTCAAACATCCTTCCTTAGTCTTACCTTCGACATCAGTATGAAGAATGCCAAACCAAATGCAATAATCAAAATCGAAAACACCATCAACACTTTCATCAGCGTTTGTAAAATTTCCAAGAACATTACCACATAGATGCCAACCTGGAAAATGATCGGTTAGACTAACGGTGCTTCGGGACACCATGGCGACATACCTGGTCGAACCGTTGCAAAAATAGCAGTAAATTAAACCACGACAAAAAGACTGTTATCGATGCTGCCGAGAAGCTAGCATCACTTACGCTACCCTTACAAAACACAGGCATCACCATTATCAAAGATGAAATGTACAACAGCCAAGATATGCAATGGCTGGGATCCAGGAGATAGTTCAACTTTTGCTGGTAAATATGAATGATCTCTCGCACGGAACTGCACACGGCATAAATGGATATGGCAATAGCAGACACAATCATAATGTTTGTTATTTCGATTTGCTTGAATGTGGGTGGCGTTGATTTGATGGCAGAGCCAATGTACTGCGTCTGATGGCGAGAGTGTAGGGGGGCTGGTGTAATGCTAGATGTATCGATTGGGTCAGGCAACTGAAAAGATTTCTGTTTATCAAACCATTTTGGTTTTGTCCTTGAATGTATAGGGTTAGCTACCTCAGTTCCGTTAATTACCAACTTAGGATTGTTGTCAATGACATTGGTCATTAACTGGGATGAGTACAATGTGACAAACATTAAAAACACGCTATAAACGAACAAATTGGTCACATGAAAATATTTCCCGTAGCTGTTCCACTTCATTTGCAAATATTTCTGACTTAATGGATGGGCTAGAAGTTCGACTCTTCCATGGCTTACCATGGCCTGAATAAATCAAAAAATTAAATTAATGAAACAAATCTCCTTGTAGTTATGATATTGATAGAAACATTAACAACACACACAATATCCAAACAGTAATCGTGCATTGAAAACGAAAATTAAAATTGTGCAAGAAGCGACAGAGAGGACAGCAGAGCAGGGAGGTCTTGATTAGGTCCAAACTTATTAAGGACGGAAAAGATTCGTTAGTATTGTACTGCTCGTAACATGACTGATGGTCACATTATAAATTCAAACTCACATTCACAACATGCAATGGTTTTGGTCTCCAATTTGGGTCGTTCATTTTTTTCTGGACCAAACGAATGTCTTGTGGTGATTTTTGATAAGCTCGAAAAGAATATTTCATCTAAAAAAACCAAAAATCAAATGTTACATCAACAAACAACAACAAAAAAGACGCCAAGTACATTGTCAACGCACTCCATGCATGAATGGTACCCTACGAGTACTGACACTAGACAAATTTTTAGACTGTACTAAGTTTTGGCAGCTGTCAACTATGATCACTTTTGCTAGGAGTGCGTTGACTCTGCAGATGATTCAGTATAAAATTGTTGGAATCGGAATTTTACAAGTTATTTTTCATCGACCTAGAACCTAATTCTAAGAAAAATACAATGGTTTCATGTCATGACCTTGACTTTTAACATTCGAACTTTGAATCACTGACAGTGGAATGACCTACTTGGATATCCCTTTTTGCTCTTCTTGTTCTTTACGTTGATGCGTTGTATGCACGTCGCATCGTCGTATTGAACAGCACCGGTCGGTGAAACGAGATACGTGATTCTTATGCCTAACAATAATCAGTGTCACTCGACCAAGTGGTTGGACTATCAGGACTAACACCTCAACAGATCTTTCCTTCTTGGAGAGCAAAAGTTAAGCATTAATACACTGAGCAATCCATTCAAGGGCCATAAGTTCTTCAAATCAAATTCAACATAACTTCCCGTCTTTTCCCTTCAATTTTAAAGTGTGTCATTCAGAAATTTAATTGTACTTTACCGCTGGCATGAAAAACAGATTGCTGGCTGAAACATTTCTTAAACAAGCAAAAATGTTTTTCATCCACTATTTGCACAAAAAATAGTTTTCAGTTTACTACAATTTATTCAAGGCGAACAAATGTACATTCGGAATAGAAATACGGAAAACGAAACAGATTTTGTTTCAGCAAACTATAAGTTAGATTACTAACCTCGCTACTAACCTTATTTGATCAGATGGGTGAGGACGAGAAAAATAAAAATGATTTTTTCCGGGTATTTTGATCACTTACGTATTTGAAATATGAACAAATAAAAATCTATGTTTTAGTAGACGCAAACAGTTTTATGGCCGAAATTCCAACAAATTTTCGATATAAAAAGACCGAAAGCTTTTCGATTCATAATCAGTTCGGTTTGATCGATTTAAGTAGAAAGTCTACATTTAATAGAACAATGAAGATATTTGCTGTCGTCGTACTTGCGCTTGTCGCTGTAAGTCGTTGAACAGATTGATATTTTGATCGGAAATAATCTCTGAAATGTTTCATTTGTTATTAAGGTTGCCAGCGCTAGTCCAATCATTGGAGGACTGCTTGGCGGAAGTAAAGCTGGAGGTGGAGGACTTCTTGGAGGTCTCCTTGGTGGTAGTGGTAGTGGCAGTGCTAGTAGTTCAAGTTCAAGTAGTAGTTCTTCTAGTTCCACTAGCTCAAGTTCTAGTGGTGGACTTCTTGGTGGAGTTCTTGGCGGCGGAGGAGGTGGTGGTGGACTGATTGGTGGACTTCTTGGCGGCGGAGGAAGTGGTGGACTCCTTGGTGGTCTTGTTGGAACTGCTACTAATCTAGTTGGTGGTGTGGTTGGAGCAGCTACTGGTATTGCTGGTGGTCTTCTTACAACAGTTACAGGTCTTGCTGGTGGTCTTGTGCAATCAGCTACAGCTGTAGCTGGTGGTGTAATCAAAACTGCTATCGGATTAGTTGATGGTGCAGTAGGAGTACTGGGTGGTCTCACTCTATTAGCTGGTGGCCTTGTTGCTGGAGTAGTTGGTGCCCTCAGTCAAGTGCTCAGTGGTCTCCTTATAGCATTTACTGAAGTACTCACCAAATTCGACGTCACTGGAATTCTGAAATCAGTTATTGAAACCTTTTCTACATCGGTTGTCGCTATTACTAGCTGTGTGTC
>JANTFA010090005.1:0-14282 GCA_026413405.1 Phytosciara flavipes | reverse complement strand
CAATTGTCTGACGAAGTGAATTATGTGCCACCAACGAGCGATAAATGTTTGGAGTACGGACAGGTGAGTGAGAATTGCGATTTTTTGTTTGTATTGCCATTGAGTGAACAAGAGCTATGTCGAAAGCACTTAGCGTAATGCCAGTAAAATCAAACTGTTCGGGGATGTTGTCATAGATTCTGCGTGATTTGATTCGTTCAAAGTATCGTCCAAAATCTTTTACTTCATTGAAGGAATCTAAGCTACTTTTTGCTCTTGTAACAAATGAGTACCGACCAAGCCGCATTACGATTTTCTGAAACATTTTGTGAACATTTTTCAGTATCAAATATGGCAAGAATTTTCCCAAGTCACCGACAGATGCATAACAAGTAAGCTTCGCATTTATCACACCCAAAGCCGCAGATATCGTTCCGTGTGGCATTTAAGATATTGCGAATGGGTCGAGCAAAATTGTCCGAAAGATGTTGGTCAATTTTTGGGTAGGTTTGCTATTATACCACCACGAGCTATCGAGATCATTTTCACGACTGGCTTGTCCTGATTTATTTTGCAGAATTTCTTGAAGAGCTGAGCTCAGTACGTTTGGCCAGCATCAATGAAGTACCGCCCGGCCATAATACAAACCCACCGGTATTGATACACTGCAGCGAAGGTGGTGGAAGAGCTGGTGCTACGTTAGCAGCAGACTTGTTACTGTACACGTTGGAGCACAATCAGGTATGTGGAAATCTGATCAACGTTGTTGTACGTCGGATCTTTAAAAATAAATGAATTTTTTTGGTTCCGCCAATAGGATCTGGACATACCGAGAGTTTTGGGTCAGCTGCGTCAACAGAGAGACAATATTGTACCATCGCTAGCTCAATATAAGTTTGTCTACGCGTTGCTAATAAACTACTTGAAACGTACGAGACTTATTTAGACAAAGAGAACGAAAATGGAAACTGGGAATTTAGTTTGATTTGAATGTGGCGCAGATTTTTTCGACTAGCGACTTCAGACCAGACCAATTTAAAAATTATTATTTTCTAGCCGTGTCGTTGTGTGTACATATTGGAACCGGAACGTGATTTTATTATTTTATTTAAAAAGCAAAAGAAATTTTACATCTGAAAAATTGTCGTCGTTCTTTTGGACACGACAGCATCATTTTGAGTGAGAGAGCAGTTCAATCAAACCAACTTTTTCTTTTCGAATGTAAACTTTAGTTTGACGAACAAATTTTTGTATTAACGAAATAAGTATTAAGAACGAAATTGTATTCCACCCGTTTTGTGTGCGCGTTGAATTCGAGTGGAATTAATTTATGTCTGCAGCAGCGGATGGGTGGTTTGCGACTATGCCGCCGTTGCGATTGAAATTAAAACGACATTGAAACATTGGAACATTCGTCTCGTTTTTCGTGTGATATTGTGGACGGTTGTAGTTCGCGTTGAACAGCTTTAACGAAAGCTTTATCGAATCAGAGCCTTTTGTCTCCGATTCAAATTCACATTAGAATATGAAATTCACACCAGTGCTGCCTCTGCAGTGTTTTTTTGTTGAATATATGGCCCATTCCATAGTGCCTGTCTCTTGATCATCGTCGTATGCGTTCAAACAAATGGATTGTTGTTATTGGATGACTGTGGAATGGGCCATATGTTTTGTGGACCAGCTCGAGCAACATCTGAAACAAACTTCGACATAAATTTTGAAGTATCGAAAGTTCTTCTAAATTTACTCATTTTCGCATTCACAGCGAAAGAATTATTAGAACCGACAAATTCGAATTCAATTCACAAATTGCGCGCGCTCAAAATTACAAATTTCAGACCACCTTGCACTCTTGGAAATTTCAAAAATGTATGAAGTTTACGCTGTGGTCAGATCCACCGCCAACCTGTGGAGAGTGCGTAACTTGTGAATGGCCCTCATGCAATACGATGTGACTATTTATTTGAGATCGAAGTTGTCCGTTATCCAAAATTCTTTAACATTGGCAGCAAGAAATGTTCACCAAATTTAGAGGAAATTTTTAGCAAAAAGCTTGAACATTCAAACTATGGCTGACCAAAATTAACAGGACACCCATCTTGTTAATTTTTGTCAGCTATAATTGACTCCGTGCATACAAACTCAAGCAGCATTTGGCGTGCATTCAGAAAGCCTCCGTGCAACATTTCGTTTAATTTAATTTAATTTTTCAAATCGACGAATGTGGGAAGCGTGATTATGGGAAGCGAGAATATTAGCAACTTTACTACTGACAACAAAACTTAATACTGTTTTTAGATGGAAGTCATATTGGTTTATACGTTTTATATTCGAATATTGTTTGGATTGTTTCCTGTTTTATTAATTGTAGTTGATTCTCGAATCGAGTTTTTAATTTTACGAGTGATGATGAGGGGTTAGCAAAGTGCCTTCTATAATTTTACAAACAAATTAACAAAATTGTATAAAATGTACGGCCATTTCTTTTGATAAATTAAATTAACAAAAACAAAGAATTTTTTTTGTCTTTTTATAATTGACGTTTGATCTGTCTCTATTCATTACTTCAGCAAGCAGAAAAGAATCACGGAAAACTACAGTCATATCGAGAGATTCGGAAGGCCCAAATCGGCACTGTCCGCTTAATGACTCATCTATATATCCCTGAATAGTGCTTCGTTCTCAGACCTCCGAAACTAGCCTCATATTGTTACCTTGGGTGTCCGGTGACATATTCAATTTTCACCGAGGTTCCATCGACTTTCAGTACTTTTCCTTAGGCCATAACTGCTGACGTACATCATCCCGGGAGTCCTCGGCCCCATCTTTCCAATGGAATCATAGTCGTCCATGTCCTACTCTTCCTGTGGCTGTGACTCATGGTTCAAAAAACGTCATTTTCCGGATAGCTGCCTTGAAAATACTGAAAAAAATAAAGGTGACGCAAGTCCTTGTATACTTCTTCTAAGAAAAACTGATCTTACTATCTGGCGTAATACAGTCGATAAATGCACCATCGTGACATGAAAATACTTTCCCTCAGCATACGGAAGACTCGAAAAAAAATGTTTATTGCAAAATTATGTGGGGCAGTTCTTCGAGCAGGAATATACAGAGGCCACTATTTGAACAAAATATTGCAGACACAAAGTCTGGAAAGATAAATAAGGAATTGAAAGAACAACAAACGACATTCCAACGGCTAAATAAACTGTTGTCGACAGCAATGACAAAAATGAGTGTTAGCCTCTTTGCAATGAAGTTTCAATATATCAAAATGATGGTTAAAAGAAATGAAGTAAAAGAGGACTGAACATTGGTGGTCGTAAAATCAACAACTTAAGCACTTTTTGGAGTCAATGGTGAGTTCTATCCTCCCAAAAACACCTTCTAAGTGGTGACTCAGAACATCAGTGATTTTAATCTGATGACAGCACTGAATTAGCGTGACGTCATTCAGAATTGCAGAAATGATCTAGCTGTTGTATATGCATAATAGTAGTAAACAGTCGTACCTACATCATGAAAATAATCAAATAAACCTGGACGACAGCCAGACATTGAAACTAAATATACGGAAGATTACTCATATTTTTAACGTTATATGCATCATCGTCGATGGATCGGTGTGCAAGTAAACATGTTTGTCGAAAATGAAAACATTAACAAAAATTCCTTCTAGAAAAGATGAATTTGTTTCGGCTGGAATCGTTTCTTCTTGCGTGAGTGGTATAAATACTTACACCTATCTCAAACCGCTGTGATCGTTTAGTCAAGAATCGTTCATTGGAGGAGTAAATCCATTCAGTATAATTGGAAGTGAAAAAGAAAATTATTTTGCTTCAAGTTATTTTGGTGAAGGAGAAGATCCATTCAATTCAACAAATAGTAAATTAAAGTGAACACCATGACACAAGAGACGAAAATTTCGGACGATTTATATGACCCAGTACGTTATCATTTTGTCGACCGTTCTAAAGAGACAACAGACGAAGACATTCCAGTAATACGTGCGTTTCGATGCTACAAAAATGCTGATGACTACTTACATCCATGCGTCTCATACGGAAAGTATACAGACGACACCGAGACCATCAAATATGCACTGGAGAAATGTATCGATGTACAACACTTTAAACCGGAAGAGATATCAGTAAAAGTGGAAAAAAATTGGATTGTGGTGCACGCCAAACACACGGAGAAGCAAGACGAGCAAGGTTTCATTATGCGAGAATTCACACGACGATATGAATTGCCAGTCGGCTGTAAAAGTGAGGATGTTGTGTCGAGTCTATCGTCAGATGGCATACTGTCAGTCAAATGTGCCGCGATACCAGTCGTTGAATTGGCAGAGGAACGTAACGTTCCCATTGAACAAACACATAAGCCTGCGGATCAGTCGAACGTTTCGATCGGAACGGATAAGAAGAATGGAAAGGAAACACCAGTTGCATAAAATATAGTGCTCGTGATTAGCGACAATAACATCGGAAAATCAAAAATAAAGTGCAAAGCTTGCGGCTGAAAATAAATCTTCCGCAGCGTTAATGATTAAGAAAAGAAATTTCACAACTGAATTTCACCTGTGAAAAATATTTGTGACTAAATTATGAAAATTTTCTATTTTTAAATGATTGGAAAGTGGATGTCGTGTCACTCTAAAAATAAGTGTACAACACCTAGGCTACCTAATATATTATGTGAAACGCTCTATTTTATAACAGAATGAACATTTTGAGTTCAGTGAGTTATGACGATTTTTTTTTTGATATTTTGCTATTTTAGCGTTCCGAAATTAAACCAATTTCAAAACTGTAATAAACTTCAAGGAAGTTCTACGGATTAAAATATTTGAATAAAATGAAAATTTTTCTAATTGATAGGTTCATTTAATCGTTTAGGCTTTTATTGCCTACCTCATGCGAAAGTTGACCATTACATAGCAATCTACCACTGCGAAGATGACGATTACTTTTAATCGCTGGTATGCGCTGTACTATTGGTTCATTGTACCAATTCAACTGTTGATTCAAAATTAAACAATTAGTCGGCGAAATTTCAATCAAGACTGTATACTGTTCCAATGATTGTACATACAAAGTAGGGCTCGGAACAGGTCAGGTTCAGGTCTGCAGCGATGTACTGAATGGCTTGTAACCCAAGTACGAAGTGCATGAAAGTTATATTTCAATTACGCACCTAAATTTCCTCAGAGACTGTTTGTATACTTTTGATTTCGAAATCAAAGGATCTAGAAGGTTTAACTGAACATCACGCAGACTTTCATCACAATTTTACATTACAAAGTTATGATGAAACGGGACCTAAAAGATGCACAAATCTCATTTAATTAAACTCTAAACTCTAATAAATAATAATCCGCCGTAACAACCCTTCAGACGGCTAGACCATTATTTGTTAATTTCACTGATTGTAGTACTACTTTTAGAGATCCTTTCATTACCAAACGTTTTTATTGTGCCAGTGGTAAGCTGTGCGACAAACCTAAGTTACATCGATGTTGAGTGCCGTCTACGTACATAGCAGTGAAACGAGTTGGAATAGAATGTCAGCGTCTGCCAACGATACCTTTGCCGGCAAGCCGTGTGAAAGTTTTTTCCACCAACTACAACAGACTTCAATTCAATTCAATCGGTTGGGAATCGAACTCTCGCACTGGCAACTTTAATTGTTTAGTGGAAAACAGACCACTACGCTATCGTTACTCTATACTTTATATCGATAATTTCCAAATAAATGCCGAGAAAACAACACGAGAGTAACAGGCCATTTATGAACGACGTTATACGCAAAATGCAATCAATTCTAAGACAATTTAATTGAAGACGAAAAAATGACTTGAAACAAATACGCTTTTCAAAGAATCATCTGCTGTGTTTCTGACGCAATGTTTTATGGTAAACTTTTCATTGTTAGATATTCTACGTTCAGGTGCAGATTGCGTCACCCAAAACGGTATCAGACGTTTTGTAATTACACACAGCGACTGGCGTCACATTTCCCTTTCCAATGGTTTTTGACTGATAGGAACAAAATGGAATTAAAGAAATGATTAGAAACACTGCCCACTGTTAAATTTGATTGTATTATCGGGGAAAAAAGAGCTTTCCAGCAAAATACAATATTTTATTTATAAAGAGGGTTGACTTTAAATTAACATGTTGGGTTTTTGCGCGTTCAATCGCAATTCATTATTCCATTTTCATTCTCGCTTTTTTATTTCTCTCATTATTTTACAGTTTCTCCTCATCATTTTCTAGTTTCATGGTTTTATTTCAATTAAATTGCTTGTCTTCATCAATTTTATTTGCAAAACATAAATTATCCTCATTCGCCTGTGCTCCATTCCCAGGACTAAATTAAATTCTCATTTTCAAATAAATAAAGTTGTTCCAAAAAATGTTTAAATTTTATGGTTGCCTTTTCTAGTGGAGCTTGTGTGTGTGTGTGTGAGTATAGCGGTATAGCGTCAAGTGTGGGTGTGTTATGTAAATCTTATAAAACTTTCTATTTTCTTTGTAATATAGTTTGTAATTCCGGCTGTCTATTTATGTTAGTGTGGAGGAGGTGAATATTGGTGTAGTATAGTCAACACTTTGCGGCCAACAACGGCAATAAAAAGCAAGATGTAAGGTGAAACAAATGAAGTAACAGATTTGCAAAGCTTTGTTATAATAATCAGCATGCCAATCGTGATCTTCGCAAATTGTACCAGTTTGTACGAAAGCGAAGTAGAAGATTTGACTCTGTTGTCAATGACTTCCATCATGGTCACAAATTGGTGGATCAGATACAGCTGTGACTACCAATTGGACCAGCCAGTTCGATGAAATCGGAAAAAGGTCAACCAGTAGATGCTGACAAAAGAAACGTACAAACGGAAACTCTAAAAATGCTCGTCGAAGCATTTTGAAAAATTTTGCACCAATCTGTTTCAAATGCTTTAGTTTGAAAGGAGTAGCGGACTCGATAACTATTGTACAATGAGATGTTACTATAGCCGTCTGTAGAAGGTGAAGCAGAATTTTGCTTATTTTTCAACAACAATATCAAAGGTTGTAACCATAAAATTTATTAAGGCAGCTTAAAAATCGCAAAACTAAAATGTTACAAGCAAAATAATTGCTGGTGTGAATTAAGAGACTTCGAACCGTTCAAAAAACAAACAAATTTCTTCAACATTTTATATTTGAAATGATTTACTTTAAACCTCATTTACCTTTTACATCAACTCAATTCGTTCATTTAAATCTTTTAATTTCTTGAACATTAAATAATTAGTAAAAAAAAGAATTTATTTTTCTTGTTCTACATTAAAAGCCTTCGAAACGTTTACATTTCTATTACTGAAAGCTCCCAAACTGTTCAACGTTGTGTATCATCAATTTCGAGGTCATTCAATTTTTATTAAGCTTTTCCTGGTTTTTAAGTTTTTACAAAAGTTTTTTTGTTTTGTATAAAATTTTTTTAATTTATTTTCGTTCATTTTATCAATGTGAATTGCTGTGAATTTTAAGTCAAATTATAAACACAGTCCCATTCCAACGAATTATTTTCTAGCGTTACCTTCAATCGGGAAGCAGTTTCTCAGCAACAAATGGCTGAAGTCTGTTGAACTTTATAACCACGCCGACCGAATAAATTTAAAATGAATAATGGTCGGTGGATTCGGACTATTGAAAAAAGAATCAACAAAACTGAGAACTCAATCAGCTCGTTCGTTTTTTTTTACGACTGTAAGTTGGAGACATAATAAATGGTGTAATCAAAAACGCATTGGCTCGGAACCATTCAGAGAAGTATGGTCAATAACAATCGACTAGGAAGCCAATTCTTCTGAGCTTTGGTCGACCCTCTCTAGCCAGAAATTGTACTTCTTATTGTCTTCTTTCCGCAAACTTATCAGTTCAAAGAATGCATCACTTCGATGAAGAAGCGACGTCACGACTACATAGCAATCAAAAATCTAGTCAGTGTCTCACAGAAGTTCACCGAATTATTGCGACTTGTGCTCAACTCAGATTTGTACCTTCCACGTCGTTGAAATATCCGGTATCGATCAAAATAAATTTTCAGCTCCTCTGAAGCGATCTCTGAACTGACCCGTGATGAATGACGTTGAGCCTTGAAATAGCTCGGAATCGGTAGGATCTTTGTTGGGGTAACCTTCATGGACTTGGATCCGCTCGTGATCCGCTTTCGAATGATTCAATTATGTTATGAAAAGATCAAAGTTGGTTTTATTCACGAGACGAAATCATGTATCAATCGACACTAGGCGATAGTTTAAGTAAACTGGTGAATCCAATGATTCATTGGCAATACGCGGACCCGGAAATAAGGTTTTCTTTCCGTACAACTACGTCAAAATTTCCCCTTACCCAAAAACGCAAAACAAACTTTCCGGTGCATGTACATTTCACGGTGACTTGCTTAGTAATGGTTCCATTTCCCGGTAATCAATTTTTGTTTCCTTAAAATATTCCCAGCACTGCATTTGTTTCATGCCACCCAGGCCCAGCGATGCGCTTACAGTTTGTGAAGCTTTTAATGAGCGTACAAACTTCCATGAAATCGAAAATTCGACCGATAAAAAGAAGAAATGAGGTGCCAAAGTATGGGTTGACAAGAAGAATGCGCAAAATCGTTTTCGTGTTCTTGAGATGTTTACAAAATTGAGTCGATATGTCTCCTCCTACAGAACAAAGAAATGATTCACTTCCGATTACTGAAATCGATAGTGATCGCGACTTCGTGACACTTTCTACGCCAACGTACGCCCCCGCCGCCGAAAGAGAAAACACCAGAGCCAATCAAATTGTTTGTTTTGTTTTTAATTTCCATTTATAAACTCACTCCTGCTTACAAAAACGAAAAAAAAAAGTTAAAAACGAAAAGAGGAAGAGGAAAATAATGATTTGAAGGAATCGATTTTTCAAACACAAAAAACTCCGCCGCTGTTTAACATAATTAGGAATTTAAAGAAAATGAAATAAGGAAATAAGGGAAACAAAATTAAAATTACAAAAAAAAATTCCCTCTGCAGCTAATCCATTTCTCTCTCTCTTTTGTTATAAACAACCTACAATCAGAATAAAAAGGGAAGAGGAAAAAATTTTATAATTTGAAAACTTAAAACGAATTTTCTGCATTTTATATATTGCGGAGAAATATAAAAAAATCGAAATTTCCGCGTTGTGTTGTGTGTGCTTTAATGTGTGGTTGTGTGTAGCCAATCTCAAAATTAATTATTTTTTTTTGTTTTCTTTCAATTCTTTGCTTTCTGCGCAATTCTTTCTGTTGTTTTGTTGATTTTAAAATAAATATAAAAAGCCACGCGCGCCGCTCAATCAATTTATTCAATTACTTTAAGGACTTTCCCGATGGCAATTGTTTTGTCTGAAAATAGAAAATAAAAAGGGAAAATTAATTTCACCGGGGAAAATACGATTATTTGATCATTGCATGCTGCAGAACCTTGCCGAAAGACTTCAGTCAAAACTATGAACAAAATTGGAACTTTGGTGCGAGGGACACTCCAAATGGATCATTAATTTCAGAGCATAGAAACAGAAATAAATCTAATTTCTCTCCTCGTATCGACGGGATCATTCAAACGAGTGTAGAGTTTGCATATTCAAGCCGAAGGCGAGGTACGCAACTACAGTTGTCGAAAAACAGTTACCGAAGCAAGGTTCCTCAAAACCACACAAAAGAGTTTTTTTTTTCATAAAATTGCTTCTGAATCAATGAATTACGTATGAGCATCTAATGTAGTCTGGTAAGACTGGTTCATTGATCGCTATGTGCGAAAGTTGAGTTTGACATAAAAATCCATGAGAATGAACCGAAAATGTTCCACCATTCCAAGGGATCATTTTCGCAACGAGCATATCACTATCACTGTGCAATGTTCAACTTTCGCATGAGACATTCAATTAAGATTTTATCCTATACGGCTTCCTGTTGTTAAGGTGAAGGTCTAAACAAGGGTATGTCTAGCGAGTGCATACGCTATTTTGATCCGTTTGTGCTCCCTTCTCTCTGCGTCACAAAAAAAAGTGTCAAATCCATTTCCAATTTGTTAGAACTGTCACATTTCTTCCGACACCCTTTCCTTTCGGGGCGTGAGATCTCATTTGTGTACGGCCCCATATTGTGTTTCCACTTTCCATTTAGGACTTAAATTTTAACATCTAACGGTTGACAGTGGGTCTGAACCATTTTTAATGGCAGGAAGTTTACCTGTCCTTTTCGGGTCAACATAAATCTTTTTCTTTTGATGAAAACAAAGATTTGAATACACTTCCGCAACTGATATTGCGCCTGGGAAACTGGGCTGGGTTTTCCGGCCCCAACATTAATTCTCTGGCGCATTAGTGTGCCTTCGAATTCTTGACTCATTTAACTCATGAGTCGTCCTTTGTCCCCGCAAATATTAGTGAGGCAGTTCCTAGTGCTCGATAAGCCCTCCAATTCGAAAAGTTGAAAACGGTCTAGCACAACCAATCCGGATTCTTTTATGGAACGAATGATTACACAAACGTAGTCATGGAATGTGAAACATTATTAGAAGCGTGAGTGGGATACGTTTCGAAGTTTCGGTTCATCAATTTCGCGGGGGTAACATTTAGAAATAGTTACCGCTGGACAGGGGACAACTAGGACGACCACAATGTCGTAAAATGATGCAGCAAATCAATACTTACTTTCATCTCGGAGTGTGAATCGCCCCATTTGCGGAAATAGCTTAAATTGTTCCAGACAAATCAGTCCAGAGCATTCAATTCGCATAATTGCCACCTGATCTTGTTTGACAAATCGTGGACGAGTTTTTGATTTTTCTCCTGTCTTTTTATCAACTAAGCAAATAAGAGCCTGCGAACGAAACAAAAAAAAAGAGAATTAGTGAGGCACGTCCCAGTCCAAGCGGCATGAAATTCCATTACATTGACGGTGATTTCCTCAGCAGCGCAATGGATATGCATAACTGCCGAGTAGCCCGCACATATGATGGATTTGTGTTCCAGAATCACCACTTGCGCATCAAACTTCTTTCCGGTTTTGATTGGCTGCGAAGCGTCACACAGCACAAAGCCGGGAGAGACATCTTCTTCTTCGATTCCCTATACACCACAGCAACGAGGGAAAAATGAAAATCAGTAAACGAATTTCTACGCACGACCACAAAACACAAGAAACACCGGTGACGCGACTCACTTTTAGTTTTATTTTAATGTTTTCGCCTCCGGAAACGGCCGTGACCTCTTCGTCGTCAGACCACAATTGATCCACAGACACTTGTGTTCGGTTAGGCATGACAAGCAGATTTTGTCCTTTCCTCGCGCAGCCCGACTCCACTTTGCCCATTACCACTGTTCCCATGTCCTTGTATTTATCGACAATAGGCATAATGAATGGACCCTCCAATTTACGGTTTAGCGAAGGCAAGGCGTCAATGAATGGTATGAATGCTTCTCCCCGGTACCACGGACAGATTGACTCGTCGACTTGATCCTTTAAACCTAAGCCATTTAAACCAGAGACAGGCATGAATGATAAGTCTTTGGCCGGATTGAAACTGAAATGATGGAAATTTAGATTTTCTCCTATTGAATGTGGTGTTTGACTTCTGACACTTACCCGAGTTTCTTTAGGTATGGTAATATCTTATCTCTACATTCGTTGAATCTGCTCTCGTCCCAATTAACTGTCGGGTCATCCATCTTATTGACCAACACCACCAAATGTTTAACACCGGCAGTTTTGGCCAACATAGCGTGCTCTCGGGTCTGTCCCCCTCGATCAAATCCAGTTTCAAATTCACCTTTACGCGCCGACAACACCAGCACAGCCAAATCAGCCTGGGCCGCACCGCCAATCATGTTCGGTACGAAACTCTTGTGGCCCGGTGCATCCAGAATGGTGAAATGTTTGAGTTCGGTTTCGAAATAGGCACGTCCCACCTCGACCGTTTTGCCTTTGTCACGCTCTTCCTGGTTGGTGTCCAACGCCCAGGATAAGTACCAGCTTTCCCGAGATTTTTCACGTGCTTCACGTTCATATTTCTCCAGGGTTCGTTTGTCGACCATACCGGTTAGGGACATAATTTGACCGCCAATTGTAGATTTGCCCGCATCTGAAAACGAGACGGAAAATTTAGATTTGCATTGGGTCGCGGTGGTTGGCTTCAAAATAATGTCAACATTGGTACTGTTGTCAAGCGTGTGATAATGTCAAAGATAATGTGCGCTGGGGCAAACAAAACGGGATGCGTCTGACATGAACTATGAATGCAATGGTTTCACGGATGCTTGACAAAAACATGACACCTTCACCGAATAAGGATCTGTTCGAATGTCAATGGAAATGTGAAACCTTGTCGTTCGAAATCAATCGGTCCAGTCATTGGCATAGGTCACACAAACCAAAGTAGTGACATCACTCAAGAAACATTCCTCAACGGAAAGAGACCACAAGTCGAGGGCAGACACTTGTTGGTAATCCTTTGTCAAATCTTTGGAAGAGCCCAAATAAAAATGGGCAATCCTCCAGGAAATCATGGGAAATCCCATACAAAAAAGGCAATGAAATTTTGAAAATATCTGCCCCTCGCCTCAAGTTTTGTATTGACATTGTTGTGTTACGTGAAAGTCTTAAGAAATGATGTCGTTCACGGTAACCGTTACATCGACAACAACAACAATGAAAAGATAAAATGAAAAGAAAACCAACTGAGCACTGTGTGATGATGCTTGCATGGCTTGTATAATGTTTGGCTCAATCCGGTTAAAACAAGTTCAATCCACGTCACAAACAATTTTGAGGTTACGTTTTACCTTTGATCATTTACATTGTTGAGTCCAAAAACATTTATCGCGAAAAAAAAAATGTTCCCATGTCAATTCACTTAGTACACAGGTCCACTCATCACACACATACCGGTCACTTATATATATTCCACGGGCACCACAATACTACTCACCTACATGACCAATGAAGACAACATTCACGTGTTCCTTTTTGCTTTTATTCTCTTCGACTTTAGGCATTTTCTTTTTAGTAATTTTTATTGCGCCCTCTTCAACTTCTTCCAAATCACCTAATTCCTACGAAATACAAAAATTCACACTTCAGTTTCCAACCAAATAAAAAAAAATTATATTTCCCCAAAAACATGACACGAATGTCATGTAGTACAAAAAATTCTATTTATTTTGTACACTACACTTACATCGTCATCAGGTGTGGACACTGGTTCCTCTTCAACGTCCCAACTGTCTAATGGATCGCTCTCTAAAATGGGAGGCATAATAATAATTTTATCTATCGAAAACCGTACGACTAACGGGAAAAAACGAAAAATAATTTTTAGAAAAAGTAATTTAGTGAAATTATATTTGGTTGATTGGTTCGGGTAATGCAGTTTTGCCGCATGTTATACACTGCTGTCAAAGTGTAATTAAATGAAATAAAAAAAAAAAAATTTCAGACACGACAGCATTCTTTGTTGTTGATTAATTTCATTATGTTCCGATATTTCGTTCGATCAATGATGCACATTCTGTACAGAAATTACTCACCGGCATTTTCCGGTGTCTTATCCGAAATTGTTTCAGTCGGAATAGCCGCTGTCGGTGTGGAAATTGCATCTTCGTTTTCGTCTGTATTCATTTTGGTCGGTGTCGGTGTCGGTGTACAAAAAGTCGAACCGAAATTCGGCACAAATTCCATTGCATTTACGTTTAATGTTGAAAATGAAGTGTTCAAGTCGTTATCGTTCTCTTGTGCCATGTCTGTATGAATTTGTCCTTTTATAATGTACAAAAAATTATCTATTTCACTAAAACTACCGCGTTCAATTCGGGAGAAAAACGAAAAATTAATTTCTTCAGCCCTAAACACGCTTTCGGCAATATGTCAAAATGGCTATATAATTTCTGTAGATTATTTGACAGATGGTAGATGGCGTTGAAATGGATGGAGGACACTCTCATAATCCAATTATTTAATCTTGGACACAAAGCTAGTACGTTTTTAGCCAGACTACCACAAAAATCATATTCACATTTCGAACGCAGAGAAATGATAAGCGGCCGCTGACGCAAAATCAGGATGTTGTTGTTAGAATAGAGGTCATCCACCCACATATTACATAAGCACTAGGATGAGTGAGTCATTTCAGAAAATGATGACGTCAATCACGCAGAGAAATGATACCTAGATGGCGTTGCGTTGCACCCCAGATAGAAGGAGCATCTGAGCAGTTTCCATAGTACGGA
>JANTFA010090004.1:0-24828 GCA_026413405.1 Phytosciara flavipes | reverse complement strand
TCACCACTAGAAAATTTGGGTGCCACTGCCTTCTTGATCATCTCAGAGGTGTCTTAACCTGTTGTAAACAACCTTGATATTTTACACGAAAAAAATCCACTGAACTAATCGATTTCGTGGGCGCCTTAATCGGTTTTTTCAAAACCTTAGACAAGTTTCATTACCTTTTCAGGTCAGACTAAGAAATCTGATAAAAAAAACTCAGGTCAACTAGGCGTTCATAAACTAGGACCCACCTTTTGGGTGGGTCGGGTCTTTTTACTGACTGAATTTCACTATGGATTTTCATGTTCAATTTTGACACTTCTTGGATGACGATGGGGAAGGCGGTCGAAAAATGTACAAAATAAGGTGACGTTATTTATGAACGTTCCCTAGTAGAATTTGCATGTCTTAAAACAGAATGGCTTAAAACACACGAGTCAGTTCTCTAGTATAAGATGCTGGTTAATGAATAAGTTCCTAACAACCAATGACAATTCATTCTATTGACGTCGCAAGTTCACTTGGCATTTAAAAAAAACGAAATGAGTCCATAGCACTTGTCTAACTCAGGCTTTTCGTGATATTCTAACATTAGATTGAGTTGGAATTTATTTGACTGCCTGCGAAAGTTGAACATTACATAGCAATATATCCCCTGTGAAAATGATCTATTACACGTGGAACATTTTTGTTTTTTTTTTCATGAAATTCAATATTCGTATGTGAGTGGCCGTAAACTAGACTACATTGGATACTGCAACGCTTTCGGGAATAATTTTATGACAAAGCTATCTCCAATTGTGTGTTTTTGAGCAGCTTGATTCGGTAATTGTTTTTCGACAAGTGTAGAGTTTACATATCCGAGCCGAAGATGACAGTTACCGAACCTTGTTACTCAAAAACACATCAGTGAGTTTGCTTTAATCACAAAATGATTCCCTCCATGTAATGAATTACTTTCGTAGCATGCAAAGTAAACTACTATTCTCATTCATTTGTTCATCGACTGTGAAATTGAAATTGCTAGGCCTTGTGAATTCACTGTCTTATCCGGTAAATTAATTCTGACACTGACTACATAAATGTGTCACTACTTTGGGGAAAAACCTTTTCGCCTTTTCTGCGACTCGTAAAAGTTTTCCCTTTTTGCTTTTCCATTTCCTTGGCATTTTATTTTAAAGAGTAAAAACGCTAGCTAAATAGATGACAGCGTACATTCATTTGACAGTTTTCACAGTTCGAGAAGTTGACTGTCAATTAAACGAAATATACTCTCGTTTCAAGACAAAAACCTAAAGGTAGCACAAGATGAAGTCTTCCATCCCAATTCTATGTCATACATTTCACTCGTTGTCCCATAATTCAGCAAACATTGACGATGAGAATAACTCATTTCCATTTTAAATTGAAATAATTGTCATAAAGAGAAAAAAAGTGAATTTTGAAATGAAAAAGTAAACGAAAAATATATTTGTCGTTTTTGGATGGGGAAAAGGTGTAAGCAAACTTGAGGGAAATGTATAAATACTTATCGAGAAGATTGATTGTTTTTTGTATTTAATTTTTTCTTCGTATTTTTTCCCTACTCCTCTTCCTCTCTCTGTATAATATTGATTTTGTTCAGATGACAATATTTAGCTTCAAGGGAAAAACTTTGTCTTGTCAATGTTATTTTGCGAAAAGAACCCGTCAACAACGAGAATTGCTCAAAGTTTTCGCACAAACAAAAATAACACAATTCAGGCTTAACAACAAATTTCGGAAATGTTCTTTTTTCTGCTCTATAAGCTGGTGGTGTGTCGCAGCTTGTTCGATTCTGAATAAATTTAGACTGGACATTAAGTTGAGAATACCTTTTTTACAAATACATGGGACTATGTACACCGGAAGAAGGTAGTCTTTCTGTCTGGGTTCTATCATCATTTTCGAATTTTATTATTCAAAAATTCTAATTTTGTCCATTAAACGCTTTAAATTCTAATTCGACTTTTATTGTAGAGCCTAATTTTGTTAGAATGTTCGGTGCTTTTTTAATGGAAAAGGATATTGTTTACTCTACTGGCAATGAATAATGATGAATTTTATGATTAGTAAATGGAAACATGACCAACTCATAGCCACTGTGCCATTGAAAATTAGTGGAATTGTTGTGAAATTGTTTTGTGTGCATGACATATTGTGTACGTGGGCGGTTGTGGTTGGCTAATTTTAGGCACTTTTACTTGAAGCCACCACGAAATAACTCGTGAAATTGCCTAAAATCAAGCATCTACAACAGATCTTTAAGTAGCTATTCCATGCGACGATTGTTTCAACGGCATTTATAGTGACAAAGCGCTGCAACTTCTCTTTTGTGGGAAGAAAATAGTATATTTTGTCACGAGTCACGAAGAGAAGAATTTTTCGCCAATAGCTGCAAGCTTGTTCTAACGAGACAAAGCCGAGTAAGACAAGCTTACGACGTCTAACGAAAAATTATTCAACAGCAATTTCGGTAACTATCATTGCACACTCGACCGCTCTCTCCTTCCGAGAAATTTAGTTTTTCGGCTGAAAATACTATACGGAAAAGTAAAACTTTCGTCGCTTTTAAATTGAGAAAAACAGAATACAGCTCGGTGACAAATGATTTTGTAAGCACTTGCACTTGGACTTCAGCACCGGAAACAATTTTGAGCAACTTGTTAGCCAAAAAGACCCTTGTGGGTTTGCTTTTATCGCAAGCTGGCTACCTCTATGTAAACTACCACTTCTCAATCGAACTTTATGTTTTCAAAAATGGTATGGCAAATTGATCGTGCAGTTTTTTTTTTAATTTCATTTATTTTATCATTCCAAAATACAATTTGCGCGGAATACAAAGTCAGTAAAACGATTGATCACACCAAAATCGACACTTGTGTTCTACTCTCGGAAAAATGTAAGATATTTCTTTTCCAACAAGAGTGATGTTTGCGGATAGAGCAAAGCGAGCACCACAATATCGCTCGAGTTGATTTTACCCCCTCAACCAACGAACAAATACTTCATTACGAGCTGACAAATGCTATGCGGCGGACCTCAATTTTCCACTTTCTCATAAGCAGAATTACAAAATCCATAAAACGTTTACCATACTCCTATAGCCTCCGTTCCATGACACACTGTAATTAATACCGAGGACAGTGTAGCACATTTTCACTAAATCGTTTTTTAATTGGGAAAATGCCGAACAAATCGAGACATTATGATGTTCTATAATGATTTTCATTTTAAACGAATGTCGTACGACGTATTGGCATTTATTTTAGCAAATACCGTTTGAGGCATTAGGGCAATAAATAGAATAATTCGTGTTATTCCATGCGAGTTTCATAACGTATTAATAATGACAAGGTATGAAGTCTACCCTACAATTACAGTACAGCGTTGAACGACATTTACTATTTGAATTTGTACTGTCTGTAGCCAACGAATATATAGAATTTTATAGAAACGCCGAGTCTCACGTATTTATAGGTTTTTACGGTGAATTTTGTGTTATGAAAACGGGTCTTGTGCTTTTAAACTTTTTTTTTAATAATTTCATTTTTACGGTTTCCTTTTCATATCGACCCAATATTCAAAGCGCTGAACGATTTCAAATTGTTTAGATAGCAACAACGAAGGTATTCAATTCAATTTCAAGGTGCAATAAACTTTAAAAAACAATTTTCCATTGCATTTTCTCTTTTGTTCAATTGTTGTTGGAGTGATTGTAAGCGACAGAGGCCAACAACCCTTGCCTTTTACGAAAGGCTTACGTAACGTACGATTGAGTCTCTTACTTCTTTTGTTTACCACGTTGCTATATATAAGACAACATTGATTGGCAAGAGTCAGAAGTGAGTAGCTATCTCTCTCTCGCTTTAAAAGGCTATGCCTAATTCTACTTCAAGACTACTGACGTAATAGCAGCACAGTACAATTATTAACAAAGAACACTTGAAAGAGCACTCAAAACTTATTTAGACATTTTGTCCGTGATTCACGTGAAAGTTGGCCATTAAAGACAGTAATTTGCCTCCTGTGGAAATGATTCATTACGTGAAATTCTATGTGAATTTCGCACTAGACAGACAATAAGCTAGATACATTCGCAAAAAGCGAACTTACAAGTGTGTTCTAGGTGCCAGGTAGCTCAATCGGTAGAGTATTGAACTCATACGCCAAGGATCCCGGATTCGATCCGCGGAGTGAGCAATCCTGCCTGGATTGTTCTAATCACTAAGTGATTTAAGTGTTTGCTATCAATCATTAATAGTTCCTTCGAACTACCATAATATCAAGGTAGTTCTTATAAAGCCACATCGGCAACACAAACTATTACATCACAATCTTGACTATCTCTGCTCCATCTATGATTTACAGATGGAAGCTCAGCATGTATGAGTTCACTTCAAGTCGGAAGAAATGCTTGAATGGATTTCATTAGAATAATGAGTACGCACAACAGGCCCATTTGAGGCCAAGGTACAGAGTTCGACCTGCTCGATAATCCTAATCCTACAACAAGTGTGTGTTACTGAGCAACAAGCTTCGGTAGTTGTTTTTCGCCCTCGGCTCGAATATAAAGACTACACACTTCTCAAAATGAAAACTACCGAAGCTTGTTGCCAGGGCCTATATCTACTTGATTCAGCAATTCACTAATATTCATTCAAATCGTTCAAATTTGGAATTATTGAATTTTATAAGGGGTCACCGACATCCAGATATTATTCTGAAAACGTCTCGTCGTAATTTTAGTGATCTGAAAATAGTCCCTGCTTGTTGCTCAAAAACACACAGTGAGATCACTTTTATCAAAAAATTGATCCATCGCGTAATGAATTGCTTACGCAGCATCCAATTTAATCTACTATTAAGCCAACCAAATCCCAAGACATGTACCCTTGTAGACTTTATAGTCAAGAATTTACCTCCTACGTGAATCCTAAATTATGTGACTTTCATTTTCCTAAGACTGTTACACAATATTTGTGAGCAATGTAGAAGAACTGCCGATAAGGGTCTGACAAATTTCCAGCACTGCTTTGTGTCAATTAGAAATCCATATCAATGATGAAATTTGCGAAATTCTCAGATAAAAGCATTCCAACGGTAAACAGCTCTCCACATTCCCAAGTAAATCAAAAATTCATTGAACTGCATCAACGATAATCAATTTCCTTGACTGAACTCTGAACTTGATGGTACTCTGAATGTATAAAAATGTTGATGATAATGGTGATACACATTTTGCGGTGTAATAATTTACGCAACAAAATCAATATCCATTCAAACCAACATTCCATAATGATAAATTTATTCTATTCGTGATGTGCTACTATTGTTCGTAGGTGGATTTAGACTGATTGAATGTCCTTTCTGGCAGTATATGTTGAATAAATAACGGAAATCAGAACTAATTGATTAAAGCGAGTCAGCACTGGAATCTTCCTTTGAATAACCATTTTCGGTAGATTTGGATGTTATAACCTTTCAAAAACAGTCGACTTATACTAATAATCTGCCGTAACAACCATTGACGGGTCAGAGTCTAGTTCATTATTTACTAGTTTCACTGATTGTGGTTTTGCTTTTTTTGAGATCCTTTCAATACCGAAAAATTCTACTGTGCCACTGGTGCGCGACAATCCTAAGTTACATCGATGTTGAGTGCCATCTATGGACATAGATGTGAAACTAGTTTGAGTAGAATGCCAGCTTCTCGCAACAATATCTTTGCCGGCAAGCCGTGTGAATACTTCTTCCACCAAACTACCACAGACTCTAACCAATTCAATCCGCTGTGTTTTGTATACACGTCTGACAATCGGTTTTTTTCTGCCACAGTTGGGAATCGAACTCGCATCACTGACAGCTCAGTCGTTTAGTGGAAAGCAGACGAGTTAACCACTACGCTATTGAGTTGCTAGAAATGATAGATTTATCTCGATTATATTCGGCAAATCTGTTACTTCGTTGTGGTCTTTTACTTCATTTGTTGCTACATACATTTTTGAAATAGGAGGATATGCCGAATTATGCTCATCGTTATTTTCGATAACAGATTACTACACTGTTTAACAAGAGGTCCGTAGATTTTCAAAACAATATTCAGCAAATGTGTTTCACCGACGACAACATCTTCTGCATTTTTTCGTATCTACGAGTCACATTAATGCTTAAAAATCTATTATCGTTTCACTCAAGTTAAACTAAATTGTCTGCACAAAGCTTTTAATTAACATTCTTGCTTTGCCATAACATTCTATGCTGTGTCTGCAAAGATGCTGAACGCTTTTTACTTTGTCTTTGTTAATTTTGCATACTAGAGAAACTTTGTTTCAATCAACGTGTACGTTATTAAAGTAGCATTAAGATTAGACACAGTCGGAAAGATTCTAAGAACTTTTTACGAAAGTATCACGAAAGTCAATGCCCGACTGCTGGCTCTTTTGGATTACAATGTCGGTACAGTTTTGGTAGAATAGAGGTCCCGATTAGGGAACATGGATGCGTCTGCGACCTGTGTGCAGTGATCAGAAATGGTCGGTCCAAAATGATGAAATCTAAAAATCACGATGTTCAACGAAAATGATCAAGCACTAGGTCCTCCGTGCTAAAGGGAAAGATTCGAAAATGGTTGAATGGCTGTGAAAAAGTAGGACAAGTCAAAATGAAGGAGCTCCTTGTTTTGGCAAATACACTCGATTACAGTTGAAAGTATGAAAATCGGACCAGAGCATACACACGGAAGTAGTCTCAAGAACGACCGAATTGGTCAAATAGTAATTGATGCAACCGAGTGATAAATGCTCTTTTAAACACCACTAATTCATATGAACCATCCCTTCCGTTTCATAATTCCCAAGTAGTCTTATGAGTTAGCTATAAAATTGATAAGTGCGCTCTGGTTTCGCTACGTTCACTGTTGATACATGAACGTGATACGTAAACATATAACATCATGAAAACACTTGAAGAAAGCTGTCGTTGAAGAGTGTAACTAAACAGTGTAATGATATATGCTAATGCATTGGTAGGGAAAACGTACGTCTACATGATTCTCTTGGGTGGTGTATCACATAAAGGAAATTTACCGACACACCGTTTCAGTTATTTCCTTTACAATTTAATGAATGCATATACGTGTTGACAACGATATGCATAATTGAGATGAAAAGTTTTATAGTTTGTTCGAAATTGATGGAAAAGCTTCCATAGAAAGGAATAATTCTTCCATAGTGAGGCCTCATGCAGTGCAAATGAGTGTCAGAACATGTGACTATTTACACTCAGCATTTTGTATTCGTTTTGTATTGATTTGATTGATCGTATTCATGAGACCAATTAGACCATTTTATAGTTGGTGTTTTATCAGAGTTCACTTAATGTAGGAATTAGTTAAGGTAAGGATGGCAATGAAAGGAGCTCTGTTGAAATAAAAGTCTTTTGTGTGACATGGGCATATTAGCTCGTTGCACATAAAAGGCATACATCTCAAAATTACTCTGCAACACTACATCTTTCGATCAGTCTATTTCAACCCATCCCTTGTTGAAATTGCTTACAGCAATTTAGAAAGTCCCGTACGAAGTCTCATCTTGAAAACTGAACTCTGAATAAAAATTAACCAAAATCAGGTACAATTCACAAGAAAAAAACACTAAAATTCAAGATGACCGCGGCCATTTTCTTAGGTCACGAACTTATTTTACGGCTACACGCTTCACGGTTTTCATTACCTTTCAAAAGAAAAGTTTACGAAAACCAGGTGAAATTCACCCTCTTCTGCTGTTGTAGGTCTGTTCCAAGGTCGTTGAAAATGTCAGTCGTCATCCCCAGAAAAGCCAACACAACCTCACTTTGAAGTTTTTAGTGAATTTGTTTTAGTTGCGGTCGTTTGTTTTCGATTTGTCAAAACTCGTTTGTACCACCGTACGATGGAACAGTCCTCTATTTCAAGTGAATTTCATCTCAGTTTCATAAAAGTTTTCTTGTTCGAATGGTAATGAAAGCCGTGAAGCGGTAGAATGTTTTGGTGACAAGAAGATGGCCGCCAGCGGTCATCTTGGATTTTAGTGTTTCTTGATTATTTTTCAACTAAACTTCACCTGATTTTGGTGAATTCAATTTTCAAATGTAGACTTGGTACCGGACTTTCGAAATTGCTGGGTGCAATTTCAACAAGGGGTGAGTCTTAATGGAATAATTCAAAAATGCAGTGTTGCAGAGTTGTTTTGCAAAATGAGACAAATGCCTTTTATTAACTAGCTAGTTCATGTCGCACACTTCTACTCCTTATGTTTTATTTTGATCTCTAAGTAACCAAAAAAGTGTTGGATTTCCAGTATTCAAATTTCTGTAGGTAGAATTATAAAGAGAAACTTCACAAGACTCCTTTGTTGAAAGACTGACTTTACACTGAGAATTTTCCTTAGGCCTAAACTTGAATTCATTTGAGTGATTACTTCGATCACAATGAAAACTTAAACAAAAAAGTTTGTCCTGACTCAGGGATTCGAATTCATTGTGTTAGAAAGCCGAACAGACCCTCATATTTTTTACGAATCTAAAAACCCGGCGATGCTACCTTGGGTAACACCATCAGAGGGATTATTTCGACAGCCAAGCAACAAAAACTGGCACCAGGCATTTTACATCACAAATTTGTTTGAATCAACAAAAAATTGATAGAGAAGGGTCACGCAGAATAATAAAGATTTCCAAAAGAAATCCAAGAAATAATTTTTTATGAACGCGTCTGAGTGCGTTCATTTAAATGTTAAGTGGCTATTCGTCACATTGATAGTAATGATTATTCGGTCTCTTCATTTCACAATCGAAAAAAAGCAAAACAGATACGACCGCTGGATTTGTTACGTAATTTAACAAATGAAGAGCTAGATTTCCAATCTAATTTTTCATTTATTCGGAATCAGTAATCCACAACAGACACTAGACGATACACAAAATAAAGAGTTGGTTTTCACATAAGAAGAACGCGTGCAAAATTTGAATCGATAGAACTCTTTCAGCTGAAAGTAAAATAAAGCAGCAGCTGTGTGACATGACTTCCAAACAATTTGTCTACATTCAGGCGATTCACGTAGACAAAAAAAGCGAGCTTACCACTCACCTCATCAATCACTCAATAAATATTTACAATTTTCAAAGTCATGAATCAATAAATTCGACGCGAATATCGCAAACATTGTGTGTCGGAATATATTGAACAAAGATTATGTTCAAGTCAATTCGGTATTCAGTGCTGTAAGAAAGCTCAAAGCATTTTTGTGAGACTTACGTCTCTTTGTTGAATTCATTCTGGAAATTTGGAATGTTATTTTTGGGGCTTCTGAAAAGAATTCATAAAATCCACAGACTTTGAGTAGACACGAAGACGAAGCGTATGTCTGGCAAGTGTATTATGAAAGTATGAAGCGTAGTAAGTTATGATCAACAAAAGTATTTGCTTTGCAGCTTGAACTATAGAAGCACCACAAAATAGTCTGACTGATTTAATAGGTGAGTTTACCCGTTAAGAACAACATCTTTCGTAGCAAAAGTTTCCCTCCAGAGTTTATTTTCCATTGCGAATTACAAAAGGCTTTTAAAATCAATGGGATAGGATGTGAAAAGCAACAGGTAGAACTTGATGTATGAACAGGTTGTAGTTTAGAATTTTAATCTAAAATTAATCAGGACAATCAACTTCAAATAAAGCGTCTGGTGTCTTCTCTCATTTTCTACCTACACCAAGTTTGCAAAATCTCTGAGCAGTCAACTCGAATTTGTGGAAACATTTCAGACGAACATAATATGGTGAACTCCATGATGAACGAAACTTCGTTTTGGAGGTTGTGTAGAGCTAACTGAATGGAACTTTACCAGTGGAACTAATTCAGTAGCTTCCAACATGCATTAACCAAAGTCGAAGATATTTTGGCTTACAGTTTTGTTAGTCACGGGACAAAGTCACATGGATTGCTTCATATGACGTATGTTAGCTGGATACGGATACACGATAATCTTCAATGTATAGTCGCCGTTCTTAAATTACGGTCGGACCGATAATTCCCTGGCAATACGGTACGTGCTTTATTTCGAAAGCTTTAATTTCGTTGCTTTAATTTTGCTTATTTGATTTTAATTCGATTGTAGATAGTGTTTTGTGCACTCGATCTGATAAAAATAAGTGTCGGGGATAGAATGTATACGTGATGCTACTCACTGATATCTAATGCAATACGAGAATTTTGAACTTTGAACTTACTCACTGGGCGTTGTATTCGAATTGATTGCTTTTGAGATTTTTATGACGTTCGTATACGCTTCTTCCTTTTCGAACCCCGACTCATTCCATTTGAAGTCCTGCTTGCAAAGGATGGAACTTTGTACAAAATGTTTATTCTCTTTGAGCTAAAATTTTGTTAATATGCAACGCCAAAATTCCTTGACTTTGTAATGCTAGTTCGTCAGATATATGTTGGATGAATGAAAAACTTTTTTCTTCATTACATTTTGTATGTCAAGAAAAGATTGTGTCATGTATGGCTTTGTGATGATGTTTGATATGAAATCGTCTACAAACAGAACGGAAATTCCATTTAAATTAAATTTTAGAAATATTTGTTGACTGAATGTGCTCTGCTGAATGTTATTTTTGTGTGCACAAACGAATCATCTTGATTATGAGTTTTAGATACGGTTCACAAAGCTCTAAAAGATGAGTCCAGGGAATTGCATGGGTGTAGTGCCTTAAATTAAATGGGGTGGTACTGCAAGTATGCAACAGAAAACAAGTTGAGCTGAGCTCACAGTTCACTCCGTTTACTCCTAGTTAAAAAAACAATTCCAAACAGTGGTCTATTTCGATTGGCGTAGCGAACGGAGTGAACTTCAAGTTCAGCCTCACTATAGCCGTAAATAGTAAATTGGAGCAGTGCTCATGCAAACTGCGTATAACTTAGATGTGAAATATGGCTTCATCTGAGCCAAAGACGGGGTACCATAATCGCACTTATGTTGTAGCCGCTGTCATGTATGGGACGAATGGTTCAGTGGTGGACGCACTGGACTGCCACTGAGAAGGCTCGGTGCTGACACAGTAAGAATATTTTTCTTCTATACAAACATGTCATTGCACAACGTTCTGAAGTCGAACTGAGCTTCTAGAAAATGTAGCAAAAAAATTGTTCATATGTGACGTCACACGTATATGACATACCTACATACACAACAGACACGCATAACAACGTCTGCTAGCGATGACTTGACAGAAATGTAACGCAATCAATTTGATGGGGAAAACGCTGGCACAACCTCACTAGTCTCCTTTGTATGACGATGTACTGAACATGCAACTCATTCGAAAATACGGTGGGACAATGAACATGGTGTGAACTATGTTGGTCACAAGACGGCTCGCCGAAAATGAACAACATCATGATTATTGAACCTGTTAATCAACTTAACCTTCCAACAAGTACATATCGAAGGATCAAGAAAATGAAATGCACTAAGACATAAGATTGTAATCTATAGAAATAAGAACCAAGATAGCAGATGTGGCATGTACAAAACCCATACGATGAATTTTTGCATGAACACTTCTGTATCGTGCTGTAACGTTTAGGAAACAACGGCTGTTCAAAACAGCCACAATCAAATTTTTGCTTCCAAATTGACGAAAATTCTGCAATGACATAATGGATATAGACTGGCCTTCACATACAAAATTACTGAAGGCAACATCAAACAAATTTCTATGTTGAAATTCCCATTCAGCAGATGATCAATATGTGCCACAAGAAGTAGTTAGATAAAGCTCAAAAGGCCCAGATAGCTCAATCGGTGGAGCGTCGGACTCACAGCCTATGGTTCAAGGGTTCGACTCCCGGCAAAGACATTGTCCATACGGTTTCCCTAATAATGAGAATGACTAGACCTGGCTGTAAAGCTTCATGCTCGTTGAGCTCTATCGACCGCAAGCTTTCAAAATATTAGAAATAATACGAATCTCATTGGCCATACATGACAGAAAAATTAACAATTGACTAACCCCATCTATCGGGAACAACAAAAATCAGTACATTTGAAATAAGCATTTGAATATGGCCAACTGTACACAGGTCCCAACCGTGGAATTCGTACGAATCTTATTCCAGTCATTCCTATTGAAATTGATTTAATTGGTGTTACAAGCGGAGTATACGAGAGGAAAACTCGAGAAAACTACTCCAGAAAGCTGGGTCCCACCATCTCAAAAATTAACATGAACTTCGAAAAGTCAGAAGTTACCGTAAGTCATGATAGGTTAGAAAAGTCAAAAATCACTTGGGAAATCCCGTTATGCATAGAAGTTCGAAAACACTGAAAGTCATGATAAGTCATGAAATTGATTGTAAGTCATGAAAGCCATATAGTAAGTCACGATATGTCATGAAAGTCAACCGGCTCCGAACCCCCACTGAACTTTTGCGTATGTTTGCTTCATTTTTTACCCACGAATGTCAGTCTAAATGATATATCACAGTATCATTGGATTTCCGTAGCTGTGATATTGAATAAACCGCCCGATATACCACCGGATACATACTGAGTAATAAATGCCACCTTCATTATGTGAAATTCACATGGTAATGCATGCAATGTAAATTCAAAGTATACCGGTTGCCTCACGATTCAACATATTAAATGTTGGGCAGCTGGTATTTATATGCTATGTAACCTACTAATACGTACCGGATTTGTAACTCTTTTTCCCCAGAGCAAATCTTTTACGTGCGTGACTACGCCTCGGAATGTTTTCAACCTTCAATCTACAGAATTTGATCGAATTAAATTAATTTTGCCTTTTGATGAAAGAAACCTTTTCTACTTTTTCGCTTTCAAGGAGCAAAAAATTGTTGTTTTGTAATCATTCAGAACACGATATGCTTTCAAAATTCTGTTCTCTGTTCGTTTTTGTGGTGCATAGCAACACAGAGTGCTGGGCTCTGGTGCTTCCTGAATAAAAATTTTGGTGTTCACCCTTTTTTTTACGAATAGGGATACGAATAGTTTTCGCATATTGATATATAATGTACGGATGATCTATATCAGGAGGAAGGGAACGCTGTATACACACACACACCGATGTTTACACTAAAATATTTTATCGATTTTCAATTTCTTCCACATACATTTTCGCTATTATCATTTTTCTTTTATCAATATTTATTTGAAATGATACAAAACTCAAGTTTCTACAGCGGCGCTGCGAAAAGCGAACTTTTTCGTACAACTATTTGGAACCCCTGACATCAAAACCAAATGCTAATCAAGCAACACGTCTAGCCCGTCTAACCATTATTGAGAATTGAGATGTATAACCGATGTGAGCAAACCTTTCATCCCGATCCAAATACAAATGCGAGCTACTCGATCGTCCATACAATTCGAATGAATCATTTAGGGCGCAGATGCCATATTTTAGTACGCTACGCTTTAGCAGCGGATTAGCAAAGCATAGTACACTTCAGCCCCAACTCAATCATAAAACGAACACATTTCTGCTGTTGCATTTAGTCCGTCACCTAAAGAAAACCGGCGCTGCCCATGATGCTACTCGAAATTCTGGTCGTAATTCACATCGTAGGTGTGCTTTAGATTCAAAAAGAAACGCAAAATGTTGGTTTTGACGCACAGGTTTTATATGGTGGTAGTGGTAGCAGTAAGTCGACCAAAACTGCGTTGAAAATTCAAATATTTTTGGCGCACTTACGCTTACGGCGTGAATAAGGTGTGTGTTAATGATTCGTTTGGTTTTTCACTTTTTAATTAAGTTTGCTTGGAATGTTTGGGCTTTTCTTGGTAAAAAATATTCTTCGAGAAATAGGCCTTTCCATGGACCGCATGACAAATTGATTTCTAATTGAGTTACTCATTACGAGTTCAAGTTGAAGTTGAGTTTGGACCGCTGTTTAGTATAGTTAAAGTCTTCAAACAGCTGGAATGATCGTTGGAGCGTTTCCAATCAGGGCTACCAATACGAAAAATTCCCAAGACCGACACAGCTGCTCTACCTGCTCCCTCGATAGTTAGACTATCAAAAGTCTAGGAAAGGGAAGAGCTGAAAGCTCGGTGAAGATGTTGGAAATTTGCTTATTGTTCATGTGTTAGAGTACTCCATCCCAAGATTGATTATCCAGGCTAAAGGAGGATTTTGTAGTTTTGGATGATAATGAGATGTATAACCGTTGTGAATAAATCTTTCATCCGAATACAAATGCGAGATACTCAACCGTTGATGCACTTGCGTAATATGCTACAAGTTGCGAAATGAGGTTGTTCTCATCACTCGATGTGGTCAACAAACTCACTTCGCAACTTGTTGCACAAGTAACTATTGTGACGACGTTAACACATTTCAACGTTTCTATTGACCAAAAAAAAAGGAAGGAAGACGGTAGCAAATGAGGTTGAAATCCTATCAAATATAAAATGTTTCGCATATTATGCGATGAATGGTATCCAATTTGTGTGCAAAATGCATGACAAACATGCAAAAAACGACAAACTTTTTTTTTGCTAGTTTTATTGTGTCAGGTTCGAGAGCTGTACGACCAACTTTTTTCATGTTCACAGAGAAAAAAAAATGTCGCAGTCGTATAATGTCATCACACATCTAGAGGTACCATGATATCTGATTTATATTTATGGTAAAATGCTCTCTCCAACAGCATGGATGATTGAGCTTTGTTGTATTCCATTATTGGCATTATATTTAGAACAAAGTAATTTGATTGTAACATTTTTCGCAGTAAACTTTTAAATAGAAATTACATTAGCTGGAGGCTGTGTCAGGCACTATGATGCCTTTGTTTGAATTTGTCCACAGGAAATATATGGAGCGTTTTTTACTCACTAATGAAAAAAAAAGTTCATTGCATCAGAAAGGCTGAACGAATACCTTTGACAGAATGGAAAACATGATCAAATGAGAGGATGATGAAACAAAGTTCTTGAGCTTCACAAACTTTGTAATTAATGAAATTTTCCGTAATCGGAGATTTTTTTTGCTTTCAAGAATGAAATGAAGGTCGGTCTTCTATGTTAAAGTGCTGCGTTTCAATCGATTCTACCGAAAATCAGTTTGGCTCGGTTAAATATCACCCGAATCTTCTGCCACTGTTTCGAACTGAGAGTGAGAGTGGCAAGTGCAATGCATTTTTCATTTCTATTGAAGTCTTAAAGGCTATAGGTACACTGATCTTGCGGAATGCTTATGAAATCGTCACTTTGCAAAATGTTTGTAGAATGTCGTCCACACTATTAAATAACGTGCGTAAAATGAGCGTTTCGTGTTTACGTAATTTCGTGTAACCCATCTTGGACAGGGCATTAGGTCTATTGTCTTCAGGAACCATTTACATTCACACAATTTCTGTTTTTACCGCTTTTACCGTCCAACACGGGTATCACGTTTCCTCTCTCATCAGAATCGGTAATGCTTCAAATTACGACTGTTCGAAGTTTTCGCGAAATCACTCTTAAAATATCGAATGTCACATTGTTCGAACATACACGGATGGTCCAACATAAACGGAAACAAAAACGAATTGCCCTTGCCACAAGACCCTTGCGCTAAAGGTGTTTGTGTCAGACTTTCAGAACAGGAACGGAATGCCCAACACAAACGATTTTTCCTTTCACTGGAGCCCGTACAGAAAATGTAAATATTTCTCTCAGTTAAAGTTTCATGACAGTTTCACGGCCGAGTTCTAATGGTGAGAACTGTCATTAAACTTTAAAGAAATATTTAAAGAAAAATCATTTGTGTTGGACATTCCGTACTTGTTCAAATTGTCTGACGTCCCCTCATTATTTGTAGAAAATCAGTTTTCTCGTGATGCAAAATATTGAATTTCAACAAATAGTTACCGTTATCCTGCATACATTTCGTAAGATGAGACCATGGAATCATGGCAAAATGGTCATGTGTGTTTTCGGTTTTATCGAGAATTCAAAATGGATTCTGAGAAATCTTTTACAAAAGGAGCATTTTTCTGGGAATTCTCATAATTCTTCATAAATATGAAAACAGACTGGGTGATTTTTCCGTGACCTTTTCGCATATATTTGGCATGAACCTCAAGACGCTAATCATACCGTCGTACATGTACATGTCTAGCGAATCATTGACGGAATGTTGTTGTTTTTCAGTTCGTTTATTTTTCCCTGTTGCTGATTTCGTTGAGTTAACGAAAATTGGAGGAAAGTCTTTGAATACCAATATAAAGTCGGACGGTCTTCAAGGGTTTGGCATTCTTAATGAGAAATATTTTTATTTTTGTAAAAGAAAACGGTATTACATTTCAAAGACATACCTCAGAACAAAACTTGTGCTTAAATAGAGTAATGTCGAGTCACGGTCTCATGGTCAATCACCGATTAGAATCTCAAGAATTTTCGCATAGTTGAAAATTTTGAATATGAAATTCTAATTTCAAATTTATTTATTAAAGCCAACCACTTTTCCACAAATATTTTGTATGAAAAAAAAAACTTGAAGCTCGGTCAATAGTCACGGCTGTAATTTCTTTTTCTGTATAATAAAACACACGAAAGTTTCTAAGTGGAAATGGGAGAAAATCAAATTAAATTCAGAAGGTAATGTGGTTTCTTATTTCGGTTCAATGGATTCCTTCTCTCAATGTATTTTTGTATACATTCCAGCATGTACATAACACATTATTGCATGTGTCGAAAGGCTGTATAGAAAATAATGTGATGTTGACTTAGATAAACCGAGCCGAGACCCGATAAAGTAGATTTCATTGTACATTGAGGAAGGGTTAACTTTAATTGACGGGAAAAAAAGGATAATCAAATCAATTATTTACCATCGGAGTTTCGTATTTATAATACACTTTTCCGGTGGTTTCTCGTTTTTTTTCTCTTTTGCTACTTCGCTTTCTACTGTTAATTGTGTTATATGTACGGTAGGTATGCCTGAACAGAAAATACGATCTGTTGATTAATTCTCAGACACGTTCAAAGTATTGAGGGTCTTATGCTTTCATTCTTACGTTTGTAATAAGTCGGATTCGGATCCCTGAATAAGGGCAAACCTCTTGCGATTGTCTAGTGAAAGGCATACAGCTAGATGTCCATAGAATGCATCTTGAAAAACTGTTCCGGAACACTACATCTTTAAACTCATTCCTTGTTTAAATTGCTTGCAGCAATTTTGAAAGTACGGTACGAAGTCTCATTCATGGACTAAAATCTAAAATGAAGGCTGGAGGCCATTTCAAATCTCTACCTTCATTGTACGGCAAAGTAGTTCAAATTGGGCTCGCTTTATGGGCTTCCGAACCCGTGATGCGATTTGACAAACTTTTTTTCCTGGATTGGTGTTGTTGTTGTCAATACCTTTCTTTTGAGTAAACCGAAATCAATCTTGATGGGACTTTTTTCTATCGATTTTCAATTTACAAATGTCAATTTAAGTTCCAGGATGAGCAAAATCTGTCGAACCGATCCAGAGATATGGTCGAGTTAGTGCCATTTTCAATGTCTAGTTGAGTTTTCTCCGGCAGTGTTGCTCGTACAAATGAAAGGTATTTACTACAATCTAAGAAAATAAAAAGTTTGTCAAAATCGGATCTCAGGCTCGAAAGTTAGAGCCCACATAGTGAGCCAAAGTTGAGCTACTGGGCCGTACAGCGAAGGTAGTACTGTTTTCCGTTACTTAAGCAAATGGCTAACCGCCGCCATCTTGGATCTTAGTGTTTTTTGCTAGTATTTCGAGTAAATTTCGACCGACTTTCATGAATTTTTTCTTGTTTGAAAGGTAAGAACGACCGGGTAGAATTGTTTTCGGTGACACAAGAAAATGGCTGCCAGCCGCCATTTTGGATTTTTGTGTTTTCTGACCATATCTCAAAAAATGCAACTAGATTTTGATGAATTTTTTTCAGAGTTTAATTTTTAAATTAGACTTCAAACGGGACTATTGAAATTTTAACCAGGGAACGATTGAAATTGCTGTAATCGATTTTAACAAGGGATGAGTATAAATGGAATGATTTGAAGATGCAATGTTGCAGAGCAGTTTGAAAATGTGTAGCTGATTTCATTGACTGATTGTAGGCAATTTCGCGAGGTGCAGGCCGAACGAAGCAAAATGGCCTTTAATCAATCATCTAGAGAAGCCACACCGCATACATGTAAGTTTTCATGCAAGTGGACGAAAACTCGAGCCAAAACTGCTCTTATTTTCGGCTATTATATTTAATGAACAACCAGCCATGTGCCGTGCACTACTCGTACGGGTCGCACTTACTTTTTTTTCTTTTTTATTTCCCTCTTTTGATGCGAGATATGTTGACTCATCTTAATAAAGTGTTATATTCAACCTGTCGCCATGTTGTCAGTCTTATTTAATTACGGAAAGATAATGAAATGATCGTTAAATGTGACAGAGAGAGCGGAAAGATAAATTAAATAATATCAATTGAATACCTGTGTGCGTACCATAGAGTAAGTACAAAGACATTGTCTCATATTAATACCGAACAGGGGAAGGGAACATTTTTGTAATTTGATTTGATTCTATTAAATCTCGGTCCTCTGATAATAAATTAATTTGCAACGTCAACATCCCAATGAAAACATGGCACATTATGTACATTACATCACTCCCTGGCTTTTATATGTATGAGATCTTCTTCTCTTAAAAGCAATTATAATCTGGTTCGAGTGAATTTTTTTTTGTTTTATCAAATAAAATGTATCAAAAAACGACAACCGTTACGCACACACCAATGATCATTTACAGGTAAAAACGTGCATGTGTGTCTGTGTGTGTGTGTTTGTCGGGGGGTATATATAAATATAGCATTCTCTCCGCTCGTAACGTGTTTGTAAAAGGAAATCAACCCTCTTGTAAATTTGGGAAATTCTCGATGAAACTTTTGTGTAAAATGTTTTATTTTTACCTCCAATTTCAATATGGATGATGAGTGACGAGTGAGCCAATATGCAACACATGCATATTTTACAGGAACAACGACCGGATACACATTTTTTTTTGATGTCTCTGAATCAATTTCCACGACGAAATCACCGAATGAATTACAGGAATAAAAATAGAAGAAAGTTTCACATGAAAACCCACAGTCGGTATAATATGCGAAACGATAGCAAAAAGTAAAGTCGGTTACAAAGAAGAGTTCAATAGAAAAACACTTTTCCACTTTGTAATATTCTTCGATTCGACACACTCTTTCTGTTGTATAGTATTCGGTCAAAGCTTTTTGGCATACATTAAAATCGATCAAACATTATCACCAAACAAAAAATAAAATTATTCGCACGCGATTTACTATCGTTCAATTTAATCACAATATATCAATCGAGATCCCGTCATTAAATTAGTAGTGTTTTTTGCCCGTCTTCTACCAGAGATAGACTTCCAGTCGATCACAAAACAAAAATGTTTACCCAGAATGTTGATATATATAGTAAACTCTGGAAGGTGAGATTACTGGTGTTTCTGAAACACTCTGCTCAGACGATTTTATTGAAGATGCTATTTTATTATTAGCTTTCGATTCGATGCCGTATAGCATTAGACTGAATTGGGAAAAATGTATTTAAAGCTTCCCCATATTTCACATGTAACAAATAACTCATTTTTCTCGAATGCGTGTATGCCGAGCTTGCGCACCTTTACGAACTTACAAGTGTACTCTCCCCACCTAAAAAAGTACCAACAGCAACAACAACATCACCACACTTTGCGTTTTTATTTTGATTCACAGAATTGCTTAGGCATTATACCAATAAATGTGTTTACGGCAAACACATTGTCTATAGTCCAGACATAAAATCACCTTTTTTATGATTGTTTATATCTTAAGTTAAGAAGAAAAAAAAACAGCAGAGAGCAAAAGACTCGATGAGTGATTGTAATTTCTCATTATAATGGAGTGAAAAGCGAAATTGAAAGATTTCTGATCAACGAACATTTTTAACCAAAATATTTTGATGACCATCACATAGCAGGAATGTATACAATTTTGCATGCTTCAATGTTGACCTTGTTCGGTAATAGTAGATTACGGTGTGGATGCGCCGGAAGTCATTCATTGTATGACGGACAATTTTGTGATTAGTGTTGAACTTACGAGTGTGTATTTAGGCTACAGGCTTTGGTAACTGTTATTTTGACGAGTGTAGAGCTGGCATATCCGAGACGAAGGCGTGGGATGCAAACATGCATGTAATGACCCCTTTTCGCGGAGTCGCATGTACATTTGATGACAACTTTCCGCATGGGGCAGGCAGTAAAAACTATTTTCATGCAAAGATCCGAAAATCCGTGGAAAATCTAAAAGTTCTTTCCTTTTAGCCATCAACTTGAGAGCCTCAATCATGAAATAGTTATTTGTGTAACTCACTTCGTTCGGGCAAACAACTCGCGAAATTGCCTAAAATGAATCGTAAATTTCAGTGATGTTCTATTTACACAAGCCAACCTCCTACCCCTCGCCTTTGTCTTTGTATGCTTTGCGCTTATGCAATACTCTCCAGGCATGAGTGGTCATCTAAATAGGGTACTGAAACTGGACAGTGTACCATACAAATATTTTGCACTGTAAAAAGAGTGGGAATAAATTTCATACAAATGAGTACTCTATTTGGCAGCTGACTTTGTTTGCACTCTTGCCTGGAGAGTATTGGCTTATGTAATCCGCCATTCACAGCTCAATAGCGCAGTGGTTAAGTCGTCTACTTTCCACTAAACGATTGAGTTGCCAGTGGTGTGAGTTCGATTCCCAACTGTCGCAGAAAAGAAGACCGATTGTCAGACGTGTATACAAAACACAGCTGATTGAATTGTTTCGAGTCTGTGGGAAGTTGGTGGAAAAAGCTTTCACACGACTCGTAGGCAAAGATATTGTTGGGGGAAGCTGGCATTCTACTCCAACTAGTTTCAATCCTATGTACATAGATGGCACTGTTCTCACTCAACATCGATGTAACTTAGGTTTGTCGCACAGCATACCATTCGAGGGGTGAATCACTTAAATTTATTCCCAAAATCTCAGAAGTGCGTCACCTCTCGATACCACTGGTACAGTAAAAACTTTCGGCAATGAACCTAGGCAATAGTTCTTTTTATTCGGCAATGAAAGGATCTCTAATCTCTAAGCAGTAGAACCATAATCAGTAAACCAGTAAATAATGATCTAGCCTCTGACCCGTCAATGGTTGTTACGGCGGATTATTATTTACATGGCCTAGGCCTATGCTTCCTTCCTTTTTGGTCTGCTAAAGTCATCGTATTAATTTAATTGACGATATACACAGCCGACTCGTTGCATCATTTGTGCGGTAAAAATATTCGCCATTCTATCAATCATAAATGTCGACAAGACATGTGACAAACTATTTGAACAAGGGTCATACAATACTGTGTTCGTTAGAAAATAATGCCCACAATCACACAGTGCGAATTTTCAGTCGACTTTTCAATAAATCGTACTGTGGTCGTAGCTGTGTGTGTGTTGCTTATGTGATATCCGAATCTCAAAGAGCTCTTTCATTTTCAAACCTGACAAAACTGGAAGTCTTTGTGAAAGGAGGAATTTTGTTATCTGGTTACGGAATAATTGTCTGTTTGACTTTTGTTTTGGTTATAATAACAGACTAACGTGCGGATGTTTTGTTAAATTGATTCACGAGAATGAAGTGAAATTGAAAAATGAAAATATTATTTCGAATTGGCAGCGATTGCTATTCGTTTGTAGTTTGTAGTTAGGAAAGAGTATACGAAAAACATAAGGGGGACCCGTACGAGTAGAGGACGGTAAGGTGTCTATAGAACTGCCCCGTCCGAAGTCTCATTTATAAAGTGAACTGAAATCGAATGAAATTTACTCGAAATACAGGCGAAAAACACTAAAATCCAAAATGGCGGCTGGTGGCCATATTGCTAGGTGACTGAAATAATTACCACTACTTCACGCTCGTCACTGCCTTTCAGACAAAAAATAGATCATGAAAACCGAATGAAATTTACTCGAGGAGAAACGGTCCCATTGAGATTACTTCGAAAGTGGAAAAATAAGAGGCGCAGAGCAATATCAAAGAATCGATTAGCGTTTAAGATATTAATCGGTTTCATAATGACGGTCCTTGAATAAAGCAGAGATAAGAACGTGTCGCTATTACTCGGCTGATTCAAACAATTTAAAATCATGAGCCCGATCTCCATTTCAATTTTAATTAACACCTCACGACAACAATCGACTTTAACATTGAAATTCAAACATTAGCAACATTCGAGATAATCTTACGGTAAATGTTAATGCCCTCCAAATAGCAATCGGCATATACAAATTCGTCGTGATCATGCAAGGTTCGTCGGGTATTCCGCATCGGCGAGAATCCAAAAGCTGGTATATTCAACTGGGGAAAGAAATATTTCTCAAATCATACATGACGCTAGAAACTATGGTAAGGTTTAGAAGTCTAGATGCAGAAGTCTTACTTGACGAATGAAACGAGCGTCCGTGCAGCCCGGACATGCCATCACTCTTAGTTTTAGATTTCTGTCGATTTAAATAAAATTATTTGTCAAACCGATTTCCAAATGGGAAGTTCTGCGCAAAAGATGTCAAAATCGTGGAGCCGATGTTGATAACACATCATGTGTGCACACCACCCAATTAGGAACGAGTTTTAGTGGAAATGTTTTATGTAAAGTAGCAAATTTACTGCAGTGCATAATTTATGTCTAAGTTTGAGGTGAACAATTTTCTTACAACTCGTCTGTGGCACCTTTCAATGCTACCCAAAATGGGTTTCGTTCGTCAGTAATAGAAACTGGAACTGTCGGTTCTTTAGAAATGTGCTCAAGATCGATATCGCCTCCAGCCTCTTCACACCATTGCCTGATCTAGGATAGTGGGAAAACTGTCTTGTAGTACATCGAGAGCAGATTGCCTTTTCACTCCTTACCATTGCTTCAAATGCATCCTGATCTAGCCCGACTGCTAGCCGAATATCGAAGGTTAGTCGAATTTCAGCGGGCACAACGTTGCTTTGCACACCTCCACTGATCATAGTTAAGTTGATGCTTGTAACTTCACCCAGATGTGCCATCTCGCTGATTTTGTTATTCTCCCTACTCCGGTAATCCATGAATTTGTCCAGAATATGACGTACTTTTTCGCCTGCAGTATTCTTCAGCGGAGAAGATCCATGACCTGACTGTCCATTACATGTTAATTCGATCACTGCACATCAAAAAAGATTGTTACGGTAGATACAATCATTTATATTCCAACATTTCAACGTCTCAACCTATCACTAACCATAACTTGTACGTTCTGCATTGAAAAGGAAATAGTTGTCGTATTCGGATGCAACCGCCTCATCTAACAAAAATCCGACATTCAATTCCTTGAATGCTTGCGTTGTCACAAACGATTTCATTCCTAGTCCACTTCCTACCTCTTCATCTGGCACAAATGTAACGTGAACTGTCCTTTTCAGTTGATGGGTGCCATCTTTTTTCAATGCGCGTATAGCCGCTAAGTACTGTGTTCCCAAGCATTTAATGTCTTGAGCTCCACGAGCAAAGATTTTCCCATCATCATCAATTTCAGCTCCGAAAGGCGAATGCGTCCAACGGTCTTCAAACACCGGCACAACATCCATGTGTGAGTTGAGCATAATGGATGCTAGTTCTAGCTGGGAGCCATACCATGAAATAACAACTACCGGATTGTGTTCGTTGGCCGGATAGTGAACTGAAATTGGCAATTCGAGACTCTCCGCTTGTCGTTCAAGAAATTCTACGCACGGAGCTTGAATTTGATATAAAATTAAATTGAAGAATTTTTCTTGAAACCACTCGGTTCGCCCTACTATAATCAATATCCGGATGAACGCTAGGTATTTGCAAATATTCACGGAATATTTGAATCTCTTCGTTGTTGGCCCACTTTGCCATCTCGATTCAAAAGTTACGTATTGGTTAAGGCGAATTTCTTCTTTGTAGAACTGAAGCAGACTGAGTTAAAGTTTGGGATGTTTCTGGTATAAGTGCTTGCACTCACATCACTTATATGATTCATTGAAATTAGCTTCGTAAAATCGTGTCAATTGTATCTTAATTTGCAGAGTTCGTTTCATCATGATTCCGTTAATACTGCAATGGAAATGTTGAAATAATTATTTAGAAATAGATGGCGCATACGGCTAGTTCCAGTGTTGGCTGTCCGAAGTGCAATACTTTCAAATTTTTTCAGGAAAGTCTCGTATACGAAGTCTAATTCAGCATGAACATGTCAAATTTACTCGAGATATGGGCAAAAGATACTAGAATCCAAGATGGAGGCTGGTGGCCATATTCATAGGTCATTGTAAACACAACGCCGCTATACGGTCATCATTTCAGACAAAAAAGTTTTACGAAATTCGAACGAAATAATTTTGTTTTATTAAGTCCAGCCATCTTACCGGAGTAAGCTGGTGATATTCAAATGTTCCCGCTTATTTCGAATGTATTGATTCTCGTTGTTCCCGATAGATGGAGTCAGTCATCGTCAATGTTGTTAATTTTTCTGTCAAAGCTACCATCCGATGAGAAGACACCACTTTGTATTATTTCTAATATTTTGAAACCTTGCGGTCGATTGAGCTCAACGAGCATGAAGCTTTACAGCCAAGACTAATCATCCTCATGATCAGGAAAAACCGTGTGGACAACAAGATTTTATGGACAACTAGCTATACGTCGTACAATACTCGACTCGTACGGGTCTCCCTTAT
>JANTFA010089782.1:0-14288 GCA_026413405.1 Phytosciara flavipes | reverse complement strand
GAATTATTGCCGTACATTGCGCTTTGATGAGTCACCCGACTATATGTACTTAAGACAGCTGTTTAGGTGAGTAGACCCAAAAAGAAAAAAACATTTTTTTTCCTTCACTGTATTTTGATCTTCTAAAAGAGGAGGAAGAAAAAAAAGAAAAATTTTTTCCTTCTTCTTCTTCTTGTTGTGTCACAAATCACTTTCTTCGAAAAAAAAAACGGACGATGAGTGCGTTGACAAAATTACAAGAAAAAATTGCGTAAGACATAAAATCCGTTGCATATGATATTATAAAGTGATACACCACACGTTAGGCAAGTCGATCCGATGATTTTAACCAACAACAAAAAGAAAAGAAACAAGAAAAAGTGTTCTCTCAGTGTTATAAAACGACGACTCTCGTTTACCAGCTGTCGTTCGAAGGCATCACAGCTGGATAACAAAACAAAAAATAAAGTTAATCAAAGTCGAACAATGCAAATTAAGATACGGTGCGATGAGTTAAACGTCTAATTGAACTAAATTGTTGATATGAGCGAAAAGAAATAAAGAAATTGAAATTCCACTGAACGGGAACGCTTCATCCCTCCACTTGTTTATATATGTTCCTAATATGAGTCGAACGATCAATTTCACGATTTTATTGAGAAAGTTCATTGAAACCGAAGAAAATTTTCCGTGTCCGAACAATAGTCAGATGGAGTTCAGCAATTCGCTTTCCTGTTTCTTTTTTCGGTATGCAAAATCGACCGAAGGAAACCAAATCGAAAAGACAATTCCAATTACCGCATTTTTGATAGCGCGTTCCACATCTTGTGACGATTGTCGGTATTTTATTGAAGGAATGGATACGCTTCGTAATTAGACAAAATTGCTGCTGTTTACATTGGATGCTGCGAAAGTAATTCATTAAATGAGGGAACCATTTTGTGACAATTGCGTTCTTGAGCAAAAAGCTGCGGTAAATGTCTTTCCGACAAGTAGTGTAGAGTTTCCATACCCGAGCCGAAGGAGATAAATTATGCCGAAATTATGAATTACGAAGCAGCATCCAATGTAGTCTGGTCCTACTGACTGGCACATGCGGAAGTTGAACTTCAGTTGAAAAGATTAAGGAAAAACGAACCAACATAGATCCACCATGTAATGGTCTGTTTTCGCAGCTGGCATATTGCTATGTAATGTTCACGTTTCGTATGGGGCAGGCAGTCACATGAATTGCACACCCATTCGTATAACTAACAACACCGCGGTGTTGCGACAATATTCTTACCTATGACTGTTAGTAAAATCATAAGCATCAACCGTAAATGGGCTAGGGTTATCAATGAAACGTGAACAGAAAAGAAATTTTCGTTTTTTTATTATAACCATTTTTGTCATGATCCATTGTCCGCTTCGTCATTGTGTTTTCGGTTGGACTTTTATTTTTTTTTTTACGTTAAAATGTTTGGTGTCACTTCAATTTCATATTTTATTTATTGAGTTTCCTCAAAATTTATTGCGTTTTCTTTTTGTTGTTCATCCATCTCTTCGTTGGTTGTCTCTCTGGCTCTGGTTGGCTGTTTGAATATTGTTCGAAACTCGAACTCCAACGTACAATAATGCTAACCGATGTTCGTTATCGCTGTTGCGTGTATTGATTTATCTTTTGTTTATTCGCATTGTTTATTGGTATACAACGTCTACCTTCTATCTATATATAGTCAATCGAAAATAGTTTATTTTTTTTCGTAAATAAATTTTGTTTTTGATTTGAATATGTACGACATTGTGTTTACGCACATTTTTGTTGTGTTTTCGTTTTTCTCGTTTTTAGACCCGTACGAAGTACGAGGCTCTTTTGCTCTTTCACTCTTACGTTTGTAACACGCCGAATTCGTATCCCTGGGCAACGGCATACCTTCTGTGGTCACCCCTAGATGCCCAATCAGCAATAAAAAATAGTCCAAATCAGGTCACGCGAAATTGTCTCAAACGCTTTGTAGAAAGATTTGCAATGATTCTGATATGGATCCAAAAGTATCGAAGGTCAACATTTGTAGCTTCGTATTGCACATAGTCATTGCCACGGAAGAAAAATATTTTAAGATGAACCTCAATCAAGTCGATACCGACCTTTCTACAAAGCGTTTGAGACAATTTCGCGTGACCTGATTTGAACCTGTTCCGAGCCTTAGTTGGCATTTCGTCTTCTGGGTCAGCCGAACGCCCATTTCTCATTTCTTTCCGAGCGTTTGCTACTTCTGCTCAGGCCCGAACTCGCCGTATGGTGGATTCGGGGAATTCCCGATTGGTCTTTTCGATGTTTGTATGAAAATATTTATTTTGTGGGCCTTTTGCAATTGAGTGCCTCTTCTTTAGTTATGTCTTCTACTTCTTCATTCAGAACAGGGTTGCACATCGGGTACTTGACTCAGATACTTGTCTCTCCGTGAACAGGATATCTTGAGTAAAACGAAACCGATCTCAACGTGACTTTCTTCGTCGATTTTTTGTATTCTTAAATGTATTACTGCCGGTATTGCTCGGACAAAGTTGATATATGGTGCGAATGGAAGATATTGGCTTGGAAGTTATTTGTCGAAATTCGATCATTGGTTCCGTAGTTATGAGTCTGTAGAGTGCGCCTAAGTCGAGCTCCTAGGCCGGCCGTACAGTGACGCTAGAGATTTTTGTCAATATCTCAACAAATTTCATCTGATTTCTGTGAATTTTGTTTTATTTTTTTGACGACCGTACAACGGTCGTGTGTTTACAGTGGAATAAGAATATGGCCGCTAGCCCCCATATTGGATTTTAGTATTTTTGGCTGTAATTTCATTCGATTTTCGTAAAATTTTTTGTTATTTGAAAATTGCCGCCACCTTGGATTCGATTTTTTTTGCCTTTAATACACGGACGGAATTTTGAAAACCGACGCATTTTCTGTTTTGTGGTTTACTGGTTTTTTTTTTAAATGAATTTTGCCTGTATTTTTTTATGGAGAAATCGAAAAGTCAAGTAACAGAAACGGAAAACGTGTCGGTTTTCAAAATTCCGCCCCTGTAAAGTACATTTCATTCGATTTTCGTGGTATTAACGTTAGACTTCGTATGGGACTTTCTAAATTGCTGCAAGCAAAATGAGTTGAAAATGATAGAAAGATGCAGAGTACTTTTGAGATGTATGCCCTTTATGGACAACTATCAATACGCAGTACACTACTCGTACGGATCCTCCCTATGATTTTCATTTTTTGAAAGACAAGCGAACTCATAGCCATCAGTAACGTTTCATTTTGCTAGTTACATATCCATGTTGATAACAAACATTCAACTTGCTGTTAATTCGATTTGTATACAGCAAATGGTAAACCCATATTCAAATTGTATACCAAACAATTTCCATAGATACGTGTGCAATTGGGTTCGAAGCATCAAAATTGTAATTTCTATGCATACGAATCGTTTCAAAATCGAAGGCAATTTATACCACCGGCCCTAGTACGATAATGTTTTGAATTATATTTTCAGTAACTTAGAACAGTCTTCGGACGATCAAATATTATTTTGTTGTTTGACCTTAAGATTCGCTTCTAAACAAATAAACAAAACCACAGCAAAACAACTGAAATTAAAGAAAAAAATTATTTTTTTTTGCTACAATTGCGGAATTCCATAAACACATTCGGCTATAATCCGTATTAATAGGTAATGTTGCAAGCGAGTCTATTTTCACAATGAAATTCTTTCACACTTTATGGTGGAAAAGTTATAAGTTAAATTATGCTGCAAGGTCATCACACAGTTTAATTTTATATTTATTTACATTTCAAAACATAGTTCTGCTTATAAGCTCAATTAAAGACCATAGTTTTTGATAATAACAATCGAATTGGTGAAATTACCTAACCGAAGTCAATGAAATGACGTGTGCGTTTGTGTGGGTTCATTTCGTATATAGCTCTCTCATAGTGCCCGAAGTAATTCCCAAATTTGTCATGACTCATCAGCCTCACTATAATACATGAGGTCGTGGGGCAAGTTGTTCAATGACGGATTCTTTTGGAAAGCAGCCTACCGAAATCGGACGCACTTTTTGTTGGACTTTTTGATGCGTTCCTAAAAAGGTACTCGGTCCTAAGAGCCAGAACCATTTTTTCGAAATTCCTCGACGCTCGTGTCGCTGGTTGGAGTTGATCAAAAACCGGAAACATGCATTTTTTTCATGGAAATTTCACCTGATACACGAAACGTACAAGGTCGTGAGGCAAGTGCTTTCTGAGCTTATGGGGATTTGAAAGTTTCTGAGAAGAAATATTCATGCTTTCTAATGATACTCCACACGACCTTGTACGTTTCCGTCCACCTCGAGAAACATCCAAATTGGACTGCTCAAATGTCATCGTAGACGCTTTCAAACCCGCACACAAGACTCTACCTGCCCCGAAAGTACATGCAAATACTTTTCTAATGACATCCCTGTACCCTTCATCTATCAGGAGAAATTTCTATAAGAAAAGTGCATGTTTTCGGTTTTGGCTTTGTAGGGCCGAGTTCCTTTCTAGGCACTAATCGAAAAGTCCAAAAAAGAGCGTCAGATTTCGGTAGCCTATTTTTCAAAAGAATCCCTCAATTTCATTTTTGAACCAGAAAATTAACAATCATTTTTGTCTGGATTAGAGTCGGGGAAAAGTGGTGCTATTTCTCTTTCTCTCTCTCTCTGTTTAATGCAATTTTAGAAACGATCAATTCTTCCACCAATATAAGTGGCTATGATATCTAGCTAAATGCCACACGCAACACGACCTTCAGGCAATGTTTTTCTATTTTTATTGCACATTGCATAGAGTTCACAAAAAATCAGTGTGTATCGTAGAGCATAGAACAACAAAATCAATCCCAACAATCTTGTGTGTGTGTATGACGCTATCACTTTTTATTACTAATTGATAATGAGACATCAACATCCATAACAACAACAACATCACTCGGAGTGTCAAAGGGGAAGCACTGCTACGTTTTGTTGTGTGTTTCTTACGTCAATTCACATCAAGCGATTTTTTTCTCCGTTGAAACCCAAAAAAATTTGCGGAATTTCAACTTTCCACATAAATATTTACAATTCCAGCTAAGACGCAACACATTTATGCATTTGATCTTACGAACGAAATGTAACGTCGTCGACGGTCGACATGATATTTGTAAATTGTCTAGTAATCACACTGCCACAAATTGACTACAAAATTGTGTGCGCTTAAAAACACATTTACAATGCTCAAACATAATTGCAATGCGGACACGTTTTTTTCCATACGCACTGCTTTCAGATTATGTCTTACGGATGATATGACATCTTTTCGAAATGATGGGATAAAATGAAATTTTCATGTGATTCGTTGATTCGGTCCGGTTGGATGTTTTACTGGACATTTTGAAAAGTTCAGCTTTGTCAGACAACGAGTTTTTAGCAGTTAAAGTTCGGCTCTATTTGGTGGAGGTCTTACATTTTGGCGTCTCAGAAATTCATAAATTTATGGAGGCCTGTATGGTAACACTGAATTGCGGATGTCTTCTATGGGTGTTCTCTTTCTCTCCGATTGATTTGAACAAAAATTTTCTAAAAATAAATTTTGGGATCTCAGGGATTCTCACAAATGTAGATGAAGCTCCTTGCTTCGGGGTTAAATGCTATATACCCATCATTAACTACATTATAGGATTGTCCAACATATAAAACATAAGGGGGAACCTGTACGGGTAGTGTACTGCGTATAGACCGTTGTCCATAAAAGACATTCATCTTAAACACTGCAACACTGCATCTTTTGATGATTCCATTTGAGTTTCTCCTGTTAAAATTGCTTACATCAATTTCGACCCGTTACGAAGAAATTCAATTTGAGAATCAAACTCGAAAGAGAGTCCACCAAAATCAGATGAACTTTACTCGAGATATTAACAATGAACACTTAAGACCAAAATGGCGGCTAGCGGGAACTTTCTTAGGTCATCGAATACAATTCTACCGCTTCACGGTTTTTATTACCACAAAAAAAAAGTTTACGAAATTCGGACAAAATTTATTCGATTTAAATATGCATAAAACATTGAGTGTCCTGAAGGCCTCACTATAAGGCGTCTAGCGATCTGCTGAACCGATTCCTGGATTCATATCATTTGGCGTTCTACTTACACTTACAGCGAGTATTTTTCCGTAGATGGCTGGTTCTTCGTTAGTCACGAGTCAAAACACCAGAGCTGAACTCTGTCAACTAACTTTATTTAGGATTCATACGAATCGTTTGGCTCACTCTCATGGGATGAAAAAAGTGATTTCCTCAAAAAAACGCTCTTTCAGGCAAAATTTTTTTATCGAAATCGGATCCGATTCACTCAAGTTATCGACATTAATTTTATTGCTGATTTGACATCTAGGGGTGACCACAGAAGGTTTTCCCCCAGTAGGGATTCAAATTTGACGTGTTAGAATCGTAAGAGTGAATGTACTTCCCACGATCCCGAGAATTGAAAACCTATTCGGTTCTATTTGTACGAACTCCTTATCACGGATTTGAAATGATTTCAGAAAATCCCATTGAATTAGAGACCAATTTACACGTTATGCCCGCTATGCTACATACCACAAGCCAATGCTCACCTCACATATTACGTTAGATTGGATTCGATTAAGTGAAATCTATTTTCGTAGACCTGGACCACCGATGGGCGGATATGAATACATTACTTTAAATGCAGTGAATTGATTTAAAAATATTTTCAAATTCATTGGTGGCTTTGAACATTATTATTTACCATAATAACTTAACGCAAAAATTTCTCTTTTATCTTCATTATCGATGTTGTTTCTGATGTGCGCCATGTAACAGATGGTCAGATGGTCTGTTCAAGTTGATTGAACATATTGGTGATAGTTTGACGCCGATTTTTGAGAATTGTTTGTTTCTGAAGTTAGCCAGCCACGTCTAGTTTTTTGGTTTATTGACCGTATTGATTCTGGGTTTATGCTTTGTCAAGCTCGACAAGCTGTTCCATTTCGACTATTTTGGCCGATGTTACTTTTACAATCGGTTGATTGTTTTTCAATCTGAAGCACATTTCAAGTAAATATTTTTTGTCGCTCTTTTTCAAGTTTAATTTTCTGTAGTAATCGTACCCGTGGGTAAATTTTAGTTATTGAAATTTACGGAAAATTATCTTATTAAATTCGATGAGTTTTAGTGAAGCAAGTTGACAATATTCTATTCTATAGACTCTCCTAACAGCATCGAAAATGTTAAGACTCAGTCTTTGCTGTAGAACGTGTCAATCTAAGAAATACAAATTGCGGTTTGCATTTCATGCTGCACGTATTGCAATATCAAATAATCTGTCCTCCAAAAGCTTGAATTTGTCGACAAAACCTTATGTACGTAAATCAACGTGTAAAAAAAGAACACTGGCAAAACCCCATCAAAGCTGGTTACGATACAATTTTCAAGCGGACAATACATGAACAAATTCCTCAATTTATCACAGCCATATATGTGAAAATCAAAATGCACCAACATCACGACAGTCAATTAATGTTGACCGTAGGATAGTTTGCAGACCTAACGACTAGTGGGGTAGATTTATACAATTAATCATGTAACCAATTTGAGCCCGTTTCCCATCTGTGCGTCAATTTTTCATTCCAAGGTGCATGTTACCCATAAATACTATTAATGGTCCGTTGCTAAAGCGTAGCGTTTGATAGAATTTTCCTGTTCTATTTAATAGGAGGCCATTCATAAATGACGTCCGACGCGAGAGGGGTAGGGGTGTACGAAAACCGGACAGTACGTCCAATTCATTTATTAAAATACATTTCGCTGAGTCTCGTATACAACCAGTTTAATCTTGAAACGGACGGACGTCATTTGTCAGGGGGGGGATAGATTGATATGGTGTGATTTATGACCCTAAGGTCCACAGAAATCAGCTGCAGCTCATTCACTGTTTTTGCTGTTTGTCCAAATGTCTTCGAGAAAAGCCTAATCGTTACCATCTTAGAAAAAATGGTTTGTGTTGTGTAAGCGCATCATGCAGTTGCAATGAGTTTGACAGTGACATGACAAGTATCTTTAGGGTGAAGAAGGAAGGAAGAAAGTTGTCTCATTGTTTCAATCCAACCAACGTTCCTCTAGATACGAACGATTATTGAGCCATACATACCATTTGAATCCACTCCTCCTAGATCTACCAATTAAATCATCCTTCCCTAATCTTGGGGGCCATTATCAAGCTAGACACGCTCTACTGGGAGGAGAGTGGGATTTCTGATAAAGGCGTACTCTAAACAGCCTCTATGAAGCGGGTAACAGTGGCAGAGACGAAAATTTCGGAGCTGTCACAATATTGTCGTGAATCCAATTTGTCGCAACATGTTGTAACGACAAAGTGTCTCATACAGGCTGTTAAGCGTACTCTTCGATGAATCTTTCAAATTTTCTCTATTTTGACGTCAGGGTTGTCAGGGAAATTTGTAATTTTGAGCGTGCGCAATACGTGAATTTTACCTCTTTTATTGTCATGAAAATTCAAAACTTTTTTTTCGCCTCATTCATTGTGATGTGTGATACACTGCCCAATTGTATGGTGTCGCAAATCTAGATAAGCAACGGCATAATGATGCGTGAATTGTGTCATAAAACACATTTCCGCAGTCACATCTTGAATCAGAGTTCCCACTCCTTCTAAAATTCCTAAAGAAACCTAAGAGTTCTTTTGATTTTTATGCATAATCTGAATCGTTATGTTTCTAAGAGAACATTAGAAATATAAGTTCCGTAAGGCGCTTCGGCACTAATTTCAGCTCAAGAAGTCTGTAGAAATTTTCCGCATGACAAACTAATTTTGTATGAGGCTTACTATTTACAAAACGCAGAAACTCCCAAAGCCTATGTCAAAGATTGAGATATCTTTTTCCTAAAGCGATTTTCCAAGAAAAATTCTCGCTCGCTGCGCTCTCGTCTTTCTAGTCTTATTGAGTTCGACCGAGTTTACGAATTCTTCGCTCGCTAAGTTAGCTCATTCGACATGAACCGTTTCTAGGATAACTTTGAGCTTTGAATTGAAAAAGTTCTTTGTGACCTACACGCTGACTTTGCAGTAAGAAACATTATCTAAGACCTGTAATACATCGAGTGCAGACTACACTAACTAGAATAGTACATTTCGTCATAAGTGATGAAAAGCCGAATTTTTTGGTACTAGTCGTAAGCTTGTTCTAACGAGGCGGAGCCGAGTAGGTCAAGCTTACGACTTGTACCGAAAAATTCAGCTTTCATCACATATTACGAACGGACTTTTTTGCGCCTGAGGATCATAATGAGATGATACTCAAAAACATAAAAAAGTCATTTGCTGCCGCAAATATCAGGCCAGAAAAATACCACTTTTCGAGACGGAAACGAGTGTCGAAAACCATGAAATTATGATCCTCAGGCGCGAAAAACAATTTTCTGATGAGTTACATGGAAGTTGGGCTGTGATTAATTTCGCATGTTTCGCATGAGAAAAACTTCTACATTCTTCCGAAATGCGAAACCGAAAATCTCCTAAAACTCCTAATGACTTGGGAGTCATTTGAAGTCGTGGAAGTCGTTATTGAAATGTGCAAAATATTTATGGAAGAGTCATACACAATTGTGCGTTATCACTTTTTTTTTTCTCATCCACAGAATTCTATTCCGAACTCTGAATCATCAATATGACTACACGTTCGACTGGACCATGCTGAAACAGAAGCAAGCGGCAAATGCAATGACACAAGGCAATGCTGATGGTCGTGAGGAAGGACGTGAAAAGGAAATTAAGCTACAAGCAACTACAGAGTTAAAATAGAATTAAACACAAAAACAACAACAAAACAAACAAAAAGAAACAAAAAAGAAGAAAAGAAATTACAAAAAAAAAACAAACAAAAAAACAACAACAACAAGATACTTTCTTATTAATTATCATAAATTTTAATGGAAATAATGCAACAACAACAAAAAAATTAAACAGAAAATGAGAAAAGGGAAGGGAAACAAAAAAAATTGAGAGAATGAGTGAACGGAAGAGAGAGAGGAAACATAACGATTGTGTTAACATTGATTTTCGGTTAATTTTTTTTTGTTTTTCTTTTTTGAAAATCTGAAAATTTTTGATAAAAAAAAAAACAAAACACAAAAAAAACGACAGAAAGGCATAATATAAAAGGAGAGAGAATTGTGTTTTTGGTTGGTTTTTTTTTTCCTTTTTGTAAATTGATTTTTTGGGAATTTTTTCATTTGAAATAAAAAAAAAATGAAAAAAAAGCAGAAGAAGAAGAAGAAGAAAAGAGAAACCAATTTTCCCCTATCTGAATTTAATAATCGTATATTCAAAATTAAATATCATAAATGAAATAAAATTGAAACAAATTATTAGTCTTTCTAATCAAATCATTAAATTTGTGAACAAAAAATAATAGCGTGTTTTGTGTGTGAGACAAATGAGACAAAAAACAAACAAACAAACAAACGAAGAAAACCTAAAACAAAACAAAAAAAATTTAAAAAAATTTATTAATCGGAAAAGAAAGAGCGGGGGATTCGATTAAAAAACAACAACAACAAAACATTCATGACACAAATCCCATGAAACGAGCAATTGAAAACCAACTCACCCAAAATCACTCGTTCAATGAGTGTATGGTCCCCATATGCGAGAATCCATTGAAAATATCAACCAAAATTCCCTTCATATTGTGAGTGGCCGCCACTAACAACCGCACTATGAAGGTCCCGTTTGTTGGTGCATGGTTTATTTATTATCATCCGATAATAATAAATCGAAATCGGAACATCATTTTCGTATTCAAATGGAATACCGGTATGCCAATATACCCACCAACGAGTCCATTTTGATGATGACGAGTCATTCGAATATAGTGTCTGATTAAGCTAACAGAAACTAACACAGGAAGGAGAACAAGAACGGAAAACATTTTTTTTTTTTCGTTTTAATAAATTAATTTCGTCTTTTTTTACGCCGGTTGTTGAAGTTTTAGTTCTTTCTGCCCATCCGTGGATCTAATCAAAAGAAGAAAAAGAAGAGGCAGCGTCCAGGGTATTTATTTTTGTACAAAAGAACGTCTTTCGATGAGTTCGTGTGAATAAATTTATTTTGTTTTTTTTTTTTGCCATTTTGTTGAAGTAACGAGATTGTTGACCGTAATAAATCATCCGGCCGTGGGGCATTCTCATTTGATTGCGGAAAATGAAAGTGCGGTCGTATAGCAATAAGTTCGTAGCAAAATCAAGAAGATTGAATAATAAGGGACTTGTTTTTGCCGTAAGTCGCATAAGAAACTTAACTTTTTTTTCGAGAACAAAATAATTTGTGGTCGTTCTGAAAAGAAAGAGTCAAGTTTCTTATGCGAATAACGGTAGCTGTGTAATGTCGTGAGGGTATCCAGACAACAATTCTGCCGTAATTCGCAAAAGAAACTTAACTTTTTTTTCGGGAACAATGAAAATTATTTTGTTCTGGAAAAAGTTGAGTTTCTTATGCGACTTACGGCAGAATCGATTCTACCCGTTGGTTAGACACTAATTGAGTGTGTGTAGTCTTTTTGTTTTGTTTGTTTTTATTTTTTGGGGTACAACAACAACAACATGGTCGTTACGAAGAACGTTGGATTTAGTTTCTCTCTTTGGATCCATCAATTTACGTTTTTAACTAAAGCGAATATCGAAAATGTAAATATTAAAAATGAAGAAGAAAAATATTTTACCGAAAGTAAATCAAGCAATGAATAAAATGACAAAACAAACTAAAAGAAAGAAGAAGTAAACAGAGGAAAACTTTTTACCAGTCGGGGGGGAAACATTGGAAAATGCCATCTCGTGTTATGCATTTTTGTCGATTCCGATTCTTTCTGCTTCCATAACGAATAAATGAACAAATGAGAGAAACAAGCGGAATTCCGAGGGAACAGAAGTTTATAATGCTGTCGACACACGAACAATTTTGCGTTGATAGGATCGACAATTATGCTGCGTTTTGCACTGTTCAGCCTGTGGTGAATATCCGATTACAATATAGAAATCGCAGAATATCGAATGTCGATTTTAGCAACGGGAATGCGTGTCCTCGGCATAACACGAAGTGGTATTTACAAAATGTCAACCGAGTGTAAGAGAAAAAGAAAATGGAACAACAGAAATGATACAAAATTTCCGTGGCTAAGAATTTACAAAAATTAAAAAACTAGAAAATCTTTCCCGAGATTTTTTTTTTGAAAAATGTAAATAAGAAAAAAAAAACTAAAAATTCAACCATACTGCAGGCAGCTGTATAATAAAAATCCCCGACTAAATTAAGTGACGAGTTCAGTGATTTCAGACTCTCATAAAGAAAAAAGAAGATTTTGAGCGACCAATTTTTCGATTTTGTTAATTAAGGTACGTAAAGCTTAAGTTTTTTGTTGGTTTCGTTTACTTAGTTCCCAAGTCTTTTTTTTCTCGTTTTTCTTTTTTAATTTGATCAAATAATTCGGTAGGATCATATTTCGATTTAAACAACAACAAAAGCAGAGAATTCGAACGGTAATAACAATGTGTCGCTCAAAATAAAGAGTTTAGATAAATGATGACAGCAAAACAGAAATTCATTTGATCGTTCGTAGTTTTTCATTCGTAATTTTACTAAACTTTGGCACTTATCACCCATAACACCGTCGTTAAAATGTTGAAACTGGCGTTCCTTTCGATACGCAAAATTATATTTCTCAGCAAGAGCGGTACTCACAGTCGCAAGCCATCCGGACATATCTGTTCCGAGTAACAGTAGAATCAGAACTTTATCATCAACTTTATACATAAAAAGTAAACGCACGGCAAACCGTAACTCATTCAAATAATAGTAAATTACGTATTGATTTGGAAATTCTTATTTGGACAAGGTGTGGTGTTTCCACACAAGTCAAAATAACAATCTTCAAATTGGTATGCTATTTTGCTTGTTAATCCCTTGCGAAATGAAAATTACCGCTAATGTCATCAGGTAATGAATCATTTCCCAGGTGGGTGAAGTGATTTTAAAAAAATGTTACCATTGTACTTTGACAACCCATTTTATTGGCTCTAAAATACACGAAAATGGTTTCAGAAACTTTTTGCGGTTCGATCGTCAATTTCTTTGGCTCTCTTTCTCTTGAATCGGATCGGATCAATGTATGTTATACTTTTGATGAAAAAATTGGAGTTACCAAGCAGTATAACACAGACGGTCTGGGTATACTTGTCAAAAGTATAAAATACTTTGCATATGTACGGAATGGAATGGGAGTTGAAAATTTTTTGTCCGCCTGCTGTAATGTTCTTACAATAGAAAGAAATCGTGTGTCTGATGGTGTGTCATCGGTAATTGCGATGATCGTTAATTATTATTAACTATCATCTTAGTATGACTACTTCGAACAACCGAAATAATATTTTCGCAGAACAAAATCACTCAGATCGTTAGAATCGGTGATAATTGCGAATGACAAGAGAAACAAAACACACACAAAAACGAAGCAAAAATATTATTTTTGTTGTTCGAAAAGAAACTAACAATGCCATCAAATTACCAAAGACACTCGATGGCCATGAGTTTTTCTTTTTTTTGCAATTTTAATGAAATGAATAAAAAGAATTTGTGTGATCGCAGATTTATGAATATCTTGAGCGGAGGCCGAAACACAATGAAAAAAGTTTGCAAAATGCAGATCGGAAATTCATTATCGCTGATGGTATAGATCATCTACGAGTTACGGTACTGTGACATTTATCCCTACTTTACTTTCGTTGAATCTTTCGTTGAATGACTTTTCCTAACGTGGCTGACCTGTCGAACGGCCTTGGAGATGATCTATACTGGAACTGACTGCCGCTGATCCACATCATAAAAATTTGCTGAGAAATATAAATTCGATGTGCGCAAATCATTTCTATTGCTTCGTGTATGCAGAATAAATAGACATTTAAAAAAACAAACAAAAAGTGGAGGATAGTGGTTTCGAACGTATGATCCACGTGTAATCATCACTCGGGCTCATAATGAAATCAATGTGTGCGAATAAATCCAACCCAAATTTTTGAATGAAAGAAACAAAATGATACATGCGTATGTATTTAAAATTTTGATTTTGTTCCATGAGCCTTTTTCATGGAACAAAATCAAAATTCACCATAAAAAACTTCATCGAATACATATGCACTTTGAACACAACATAAGAAATGAAAGTTTCTTTTTTTTCGT
>JANTFA010089671.1:0-14288 GCA_026413405.1 Phytosciara flavipes | reverse complement strand
CGATGGTGAAAAATCCACGCTTTTATACCAAAATGCACGAAAAAATTCCTTTTGTTCAGCTAGTGAGCCCTACTATTCAAAGTTTACCGAAGTTGACAAATCGTTACCCATCGTCAAATCGTCAAATCTCATCAAAGGGTGTATTCTACCCCCATTTATTGTCTCGAAAGTGCATGCAATTACCTTTCTTATGATAACCAACACGACGAAAAAGAAATATTTTCGATCACCTCTCACTAACCACACAAGCGTCGAGGAATTTTTTAAAATGATTTTCGATTCTCGTCAGAAAACATTTTTTTTTAGAAAATGAGTCTAATTTCAGTAGTGTGCTCCCTCTTTTCTGAAATTATTCAATCGAAGCATTTATTGAACATAAATTAAGAGGATAGCTCGAAGTGCCATCGAATCTATTGTAAAAAGCCATCACTGAAGGTATAAAAACCGGAAAGGTCACTTTTATCCATCGTCCAAATGGTCACAAGCAAACAATAATTTTCATCACTAAAACAATAATCATAAATCACAATGACAAACAACTCCTTTCAGCAATTTAAACAGATTTATCTTACAATTTTTCACATAAAACTTTTTTTGCTTCCAATAAAATATCGCGCCGCATTCAAAAATTCATAAACATTTGAAATGAATAGCGCGCGCAACTCTGTAAAATCGTTTCACATCCAATAAACCCATTCACATCGGTATAAAGTCTCGCAGAACACTAAAAATGTATTCAAAGATGAAGTTCCATTGATGCGTTCATTGCTCGTGGACCACACAAAATCGTTTTCGAAATGAATGAAATGAATGTGAAGGCGGCGCTAACAAGCCCATTGGTCGGCACTGGGAGCACAGTTTATTCAATCAGTGTGGTTTGAATTTGTGAATGCCGATGAAGAGGAGAAGAATGTTTCAAAAAGAAGGATGAAAGTAATTATTGATGTTGCTTGATGTTGGTTGTCTTAGGTGTACATTATATGAATATGCACTCGGTTGGATGTACACTATAATGGTTTGTTAGGAAGCTGTGATTAGTTTATTTTAATGGTGTGTTTATTTTGCAATAAATGAAGTATAAATAAATCGAATGAATGGTCATTTTGTACTCTCATACCAGTCTTGATTTAATGGATAAAAATAAATTGAAAAGAATTTATTTAACAGGAATTGCTTGCTTGCACGAGCGTATACAATTTCATTGGATTGATTTTTCAAATGTTGAGAGGAAGTTGCAATTCTGTCCGCTACGCCAATTCAGTGGGACGTCGGGAAAAATGTTCTTTAGGGAGCCTTATACCAAACATTCGTCGATAGTTAACCATAAACACGAAGAATATATTGTGGGCATAGCAGTATACTAGGAGCGGTAATCCTCAACTCAGAATTGCGAAACTTTACCTCAAGCTCATTAATTTATTGTCTTCAAATTCAAATTAGATTAGCATTAGCAAATAAGTCGGGACAAGATCAATAAATATGAAGTATGAACCGAACTGTATGGTCCACAGAATCCATAGAATTGGTTTTTCATACTATTTCAGGGACGACAGGGAAGCTTTGCTTTAAAAAAATTCGGCTTTTTCATGTCGTCTGTGATTACCATCGGTCCACAGGATTGGGTTCACGTTTTTCGGAAGTTATTTCACCTGTTATCGATAGCCACTAAAAAAATAAATGGAAAACACCGCCTCATGCAGCCTTTATTATAGCAAAATATATATTGAAAGAGTTGAAGTACCAGATTTGAACATTTCGATCACAAGAAGTAATAGACCCAGACCAGATGAAAATACTGTTGACATGCTTACCTCAGAAATGGCGAAGCATGAAGAAGCATATCCTGGCTATAAGATAACTAATACGCCTGGCACCGTTGAATTGAAGTTTGTTTACGATAGAAAGCGGTCGAATTAAAGCTTGCACTCGATTGGAAGTGGTGAAATATGCTAGGAGCCAGTCGAATTTAATAGAAGACGATTGAACATCGAACAATTTTGAATTTTGAAATTTTGGTTTTGAAAGTTGTCTCTTACCAATTTGGTTTACCATTTTCAAATTATTTCTTCAGGAGACCTTTTCAAGTCTTTATATGAAACATTTTTCATATTATTGTTGTGTCACTCATTACGGAAGTTCAAGTCGAGATAACACTGCTGTCTTGTAAAAGGTATAATAGAAGCAACTGATGATGGTCAGACCACGCTGACCAAGGGCCACTATTATAACCTGAGGCTGAAACAGCTTCTGTTTTCGATAGTTAAACTATCATGAATCACTAAAAGTGAGGTATGCACTAGGCCAATCCCAGTTAAGGACTGCAGCTTCAGAAACCAAAGTTACAGAACAAATGCATTTCGTATTGAGTACCAAGTGAAATAATTCGGCCGTGACTGAAATGCTATCACTGCCTAATAGCAATTGTTATTTGTGTACATGCTTTGGACGATTGATTTTACCCCCGTTCGGGTTACAAGCGAAAATGTCTTACAAGTTGTCATGCGATGGGTCGAAAACTCGAGGAAAAATCCAAAACTGCCCATACTTTCGGCCCGAAGTATGAAAAACGTTGATACAAATGAAGTGAAAGATTTCGTATCAATCTGTTTGAAAATATTAGATCAGAACGAGTCAAATGTGTTAGCAATTTGCAAGGTTATGGTAAATTATAATCACAAACATGTTTCCAATTACTTTGGCGAACCTTGATGCTTTTGTGTTTCCCAGGTTCGAAAGTGACTCATTTCGCCACAAGTCCACTCCACTAAGGGAACATGAGAATCGACTAAGAGTCCAAAATCATTACACAAATCAGAATAAAATGATGAAATTGAAAATTCTTTTTTTGTTTGATTTTATTGTACGGATCTTGGCCTCGCGAGGCCTCGCCTCAGATCAGCCAACTTCACACTAAAATCGAACTATTCAACTTTTCGTCTCTCTTGTTTATGTAAATAAACCAATAAATTTGGTTCTGTTCCAATCCATTTAGCACTGATATGAGATTGAATAATAAAATTATATTCCAATTAAATAAACTTTTAAATGAAATACGACTGCCCATAAATACAAACACGTACTCGTAAAATTGTCGCCGAAATTAACAACAAATTTGCGCTAATGAAATATGTCGCAAATTGATATTTATTTATTTATTTGATTTTATTTGCCAGGTTCTCTCTCTCTGTTTTTTCTTTTATTCGTAGCTCTGTTTCTTGATATTCTTGGCATATCATGCACACACACACATAACATAATATCTGCCAAATAGCGTGAAATGGTTAATAAACATGTCCTGTGGCACAGCAGGAGGTACCAGATAGTTGGTTGGATTATATATGTGTACGCCGTGAACAGCAACAACAACGATTGAATGCGAAAATTTGTTAAGTTCGCGCTAACAAAGTTTTTTTTTGTTTGCGTAAATTTGCATTCCTTTTCATCAGTTTTTCGTTCGCTGTGGCTTGCACTTATATGGACAAACGTGATACCTAACCAATGAGAATACCAAAATTATTTATTTTTGAAAAGGATCGGATCATAGATAAAAATCTTAATCAGACAGAGCATGTGTAGGAAAGACCTTGTGGACAGATGTTTATTTTTCCATCTTTTTTCGACAACACCAAGAAGATCTTTAAAAAACAGTTGAAGGTCGGAACAGTTCAGATTTGTTCATAGTAAAGGATTTTTCTTCTTGCTACACAAAAGTAACGTTCCTCAGAGCACCCAAGCTTCATATTCTGAGTAGGTGAGAAGTTTGGTGTCCTCAAAGAACCGTATACAGAAGATTTATGACGCGACCGTGTAAAGTATGTGAGTCTAAACTCCAAAAATGAAATTCTAAAGGCTTGCTAGCCAATATGGGGGAATCCAACCCGCATTAAATTGTGTGGTGTTTTAAGGCCAAATATCCCAATGTGGAGGCTTGAAGAAGAAGAAGATGAAACTCCAGGTTCAACTTTTGTTGCAAGTCTGGTAATGCCACATTCAGGTCAATCTGAAATCCTCACATCAACATTAGATTAACCTTACCTAAATTAGGTCGAACTGAACCTGTTCGGAGCCTCACTTACAGTAAGAGATATTTTACTTCCTGTAAATATCGAAATAAGAAAAAGCAGGTTGGTTCGTCATAAACCTCTGAACTAAAGCTTGGAATGAGTGACTGCGACATAAATGTAAAGTGCGCGAGCAGTGTACGACATTTAGCTGTCCGTAAAAGACATACATCGTAGAACTAGACTGGCAACACTGGATCTTTAAATTATTTCATTATTCGCCTCTCGTTAAAAGCAAGGCTATAATATAGGGTCGTGGAGGTCACACCGATCGCCATTTTGTTAGATACGCGGGAAAACACCACCTTTGATGATTTTACTAAAACACCAATTCACCATAATCATCACGGCAACGATAATCATCACAGCAGGTGAATTTTGTATGAAATCCACCATATTATCGTCAGTTGTGGGGTGTAACCCGCGTATCTGAATCGAGGTGAATCGAACTCTGAGAATAGAACCACACAATTCATGATTTTCATTGGCTTTCAAACAAAGGAAAGATTCTAACTTCGGATGTTTGCGCCATTCATCATATTTGTACGAGCAATGCTGCCGGAAATATATGCGAGAAACCACAACTGCACCTCGAAGTAGTACTAATTCGACCATATCATTTGATCATTTGAAACTTAAAGTGGCAGTTGTGATCACAAAGTGGGGAAAGTCTCATCGAGATTGATTTAAGTTACCGTGATGGCAGACTGAGCATTAATTTGGCATCTCCTGGTGACCATAAAAGGTTTCTCCTTACACAGAGTAAAAGTATTGAATCCTCAGACTTCGTATGGGTCTAGAAATGAATCACCGACCTGATTCAAGCTTTGACTCTGAACTGACGACAAGCTAAACAAGTTAAAACAACAGTCCGTTTACATTGAATCAACCGTGAACTTTATTTTCCGGTTGTTTTTCTTCTTCACAAAATCCATCTTCTCGAAATTCTCTTCGGTGTCTTCGTAACTGATCTCAAAGTTGACCGGCGAGCCACGCAAAGTACCCACACGATTCATTTGTTCAAAAACAATCAAAGAATCAACGTCAACACCGACGTACACACATTTGGTGGAATCAATGGCATCCTTCGACTGCACAGATCGTAGTTCCCAGCGTTTAGTTAGCAACCGTGGATTGTCCACTCGCAGTTGTTCCATCAAATTATTGAAATGAAAATATTGTGGAGCATGAAATTTGAGGCAAATGGTTTTCAATTGATGGTATCGGATGGGATTTTTGACGGGGCGAATATCAACGCCCAGATGGTTAGACAGTGTGTTTTTCAGCCAATCGAACGACATGGTGTTTATGCATAGGATTTCCAGCACACCGTCTTTGAATTGTATATTTCGAAGCGAAGGCTTCTTCACTTTCATGCAATTGATCGAATCGATCAGAACTCGGTTCAATTCGATGGCCGACGCTTTGGTCATTTTTTCAGTCCGATTGAATAGATTCACGACGAATGGAACATCGATGAACTGGTCCGAGGGTACGTGAAACTTTTTCGGCAATCTGACCTTTATGAATTCTTCCAGTGCAATTTTGATGCTCTTCATAATGCCTTGGACCGATTGACCCTTGGCAACAATCTGTTTTTTCACAGCGTCATTGCTCAGCAACGAATGTGGATTCATGATCAAGTTCTCGATGCAATCGTTATGATTCTGGCCAGGACACATAAACGGAGAAATAATGCTGGCGATTTTGGAGTGTGGCCCACTGAATTTTTGAGTTGTGTTGACAGTCTCTTGTTGAGAACTTCGCTTTTTCACATTTTCGATCAAAACTTTTTGCGATTCAAGAAATGAGGCCTGGTTTTCCGGATCAGTTCGGCTTAGATTTCTTAAGACGATGTTGCTTTGGTAGACCAGTCCGTCAAACTTTTTATCGCCAAATCTCTGCATTAGGATTTCGTTGCACGATTGAGATCGAATAGCATTCGGATCAACCGACATTATCATGAGAATTCTATTTTTCAGTTGCAAGTCACTGTCTGATAGCGACGCCCAATTGTTTGATTTGTTTCGAAACAAGTCCGTTACCAGCTGATTCAGAGAAGTCCATTCCGTCGATACACTGCGAATCGCCGTCTTGACGGAGCAACTATCGCCAACTCCACCGTTAGTTGTAAAATCGATAGTGTCTTCAACTTTTATGGTATTTGCGGCAGCGTAATTTGTCTTGATAGCATTCGGTTCAGTAGCAACATTCCCAACATCAGCATGACCAGTAGATGTCTTGTGTGGTGAATTTTTTGCCGTTAGAAACATTTTCTTTGAGCAATCGTCGGAACTGTGTCCTTGCTTTCGTTTTGTTGCATTACGGGATACCTCTGGCTTGACAAGAGATTTCGTCAGTTGATTTCCAATCAACGTTTCTTCCATCGCTGTCTTTTTCGCTATTGTCGGTCGTACGGCGAATGGGTTTGTATGTTTCTGTGACTTGCTGGTATCCTTCCAATCGTCTGGTGGTAGTAGATTATTTTGAGTCTTTTGAGTTCGACGTTCATTGTAGTTGGCGAAAGAAATTTTTCGGGATGTCAGAGCACATGAACCAGATGGCAAGAAGGTAGCCTGAAAATAAAAATTGAAAAAAAAATTATTTCAGTCGATGGAAGTTTGAATGCAGTCGAAGGGTCATGCAATAAAACGTGATAGTAGGGATGAGGGAAGGTCTGATTCTTGCGGTACATTATTTATTAATGACACTCTAGCAACAGACATTTACCTTTGAGTGTTCGGCCTTAGTTATTTCTCCTGGCAATTGTTTCGATGGAATGTTGTTTCCTTTCGATGTCACGGTGAGGGTTCTTTTCGGTTCAGTCTTTTCGAATCGCTGAACCGGTAGCTCAATTAAATTGGGATTCGATTGACTGCGGTACGTTGAAGAGGTTGTTGAGGCGCTCTTCAGTACAGTCCCTTGCTGCGCAGGTAGCTCAATTAAATTAGGATTCAATTGACTGCGTTGGTACGTTGAATGGAACGCTGGAGCTCCAACATTATTCTGACTCTGCTCCGGAATGTGACGACTCACACTGGACTCATCTGAGACTGTAACTGGTCTCGTCCATGGCTGCCATGTATTTTCGTATTCACTTGGCTGATACGCTTCAGAATATGAATCATAGTAATTGGATGGTATGGCCCAGTCATGCCCTGTTTGAGAGCTACCAAACGATGGAGTCGTTGAATTGCTTTTGTAGTCCTGCAATGCAATTTTCTGGTCTTGTTGTTTTTTCATTAATTCGATCAATTCGAACTTCAATTTCTGGTCGACTAACTTCAAAACAATTCGTTTTCTTTTGGATAATTCCTGATCAGTTAATGGTCGATCGGGTGCCGTTCTCTGACCGAACACAATTTCATTTGCATCCGGCTCGAATTGACTGTACATGTCGCGTTGCTTTTCAGAAAACATTTTCTCTGGAATATTGTCTGAGTTTTAGTTTATTTCAATTTGAGTTTTATCACAGTTTTGATTTAATTCAATAAATTTGTTGTTGACGCTGCTGATCGCATCATGTTACAATGTCATCCGTGTAATCGAATAATGGAAAGTAGAACAAAGCAAAAGTGTCGGTTCAATTAATGACAGCATACGTTCATATCAGAACTTCCATTTCGTGAGTTTAATTATTCGAAAATAGTGACGCGCACTTTTATGAAAAGAAATCTTTATCTTCGGACGTTGGTTGTGATTGGGAGTGCAAGACCCATATGCATTGATTAAAGTCAATGTTAAGGTATTCTCCTATTAAAAGAGATCCAAGTTGTTTGCTGATTTCAATTCGATTCTTATTCGCTCATCCAATACATAAGAATCCATTCATTAGTCCCGCTGAACCAACTTTCTCTATCCTCGGCATGAAAAGTTTTTTTTTGAGTACTCAGTGTTGCAACTCGAGTCGAAAGCTTAGAGTTTAAGTAGCCAGGAGCAAAGTGTTTTCTCCATGAATCGAGTAAATTGTAACCGGTTTTGATTTTCTTTGAAAGGTACGGTCAAATATTGAATACAAGGCTCACTGAAGTAGGATCAGTGGGTGGGCTCATTTCTTAGAAATAGGCCACAGAGCGACCAATGGTTAACTCGTATGCTTTCCACTACTCGATTGTGTTTCCTGTATGAGATTTCGACTTTTGTGACTTGAGTGAAGAACCGTCGGAAGGCTTGCCAAGACATTGTACAGGGAAACGACGGTGTTTTTCTCCTACTAACTTCGTCCGCAGTACATGACGCAACGACCTAGTCACAATTTACCAATGAGCACAGTACAACCATTCGCTATGAATGGATATCGAAGAGATTAGCGAAATTAGTAAAATAAAATAACGAGTCGCCTATGCTCCCTCGCGGATTAGGGACGTTTTAGTATATATGCCAGACAGCGGCCACTATTATTACGGTTCATAAGCGAGACGCATCGTCCAAAATTACAAGCATCCACATCGGATGGTGACGAAATTTCAATTTGAAAAGCACTGAACAGGTAGGCCGTGATCAACCACTTTAAAATTGAGCATGACCTGAATTTTCGAAACTTTCCAGGTCAGTTTTCAGGTAACCTGAAATTTCCATACAATATTTCATGTAACCTGATTAGGCTTCACGCTCCTCAGTGCCACTACAATTTAGGTTTAAAATAGATTTTGTCCGGCGTCCGGCTTGGTTTCTGGCGCTAGTCTGTTAGATGTCAGTCTAGAGAACTGCATACTGCAAAACAATTTCTCATCAGACAAATTGATCTCTTAAACGACTTAGTTGATTCCTACTTACAGTACAAGCTAAAAGACCGTGCAAGATTCTTTTGCAAACACTTAATGAGTAAAAATTCTGGAACGTTTTTTTTCCTTTCTCAATATTTGAGTATATTTATTAGTATGATCACTTTTGAACATAATATTTCGTGGCGATCACCACACAAATGCTACACATGATTTATTAACGCTAATATAGCATTTTAACAGCAAGCAGAACACAGAACTTTTCATGTGAAACTTCAACCAACAAAGTAGAACCAGATATAGTTGTACGTATATTGCGTTTACATATACAAGCTGTCTTGGACTTAATCGCCGGCATTGCTCATTGTGGTTTCTTCATAGGTGCTCAAAAGTAAAGTTGAAGAGAAAGGCTAAGTGACTCTTTAACGATTTTTTTGTTTTGTTGAACGAATCAAGTTTCCATTAAGACCGAAACAACGAAATTTTAGTACAAGTCGAAGGTGAGACCACATCTGAAATTGTGACTGTAACATTATGTACCGAAAGCACACGCGCATTTCGACCCTCAATCTCTGTTGGCCAGCACGAAAAACATCATTTGTTTCACGATTTTTGTATTTGAGCTCTTGGTCCTAGCGAGGGTAGTCCTAATGTATATATCAACGCTCGAGTACGGTTCAAAGACCAAATTGATGTCAAATGAAGGTGTTAGAGCCCAATGAATGGCATTCATTGAATGCATTAGAAAAATTTGATTTTGGCTGAAAGGCATGTCGTCCGTTCGTGCCTAACAGGTCAGATTTTTCAATTCGTCAGACACCTTCCAGAAAAATGTTATTTTTCAACCTACATTTTGACATCAGCTTGCATTGTACTCTAGAAATTACATCACTAGGGCCGTCCAAGAGCTGAAATACAAAAGTCTTAGAACAAGGTTTTTTGTGCTTTCCAAAAGAAAAGTTTATCATAGATTTCAAACCGATACCTTATGAGGGTCGAGATGTGCGCCGGCTATCGGTCTATTAATTATGGCGAAACAACATCTCTGCTTCGATAGGTCTCTATCATTTTACATTTTACATTTTGCATGGAATTTTCCCACTCATATTAGACAAGAGAAGAACGTCAGTTCTGTTAAGGAGCAAACATCACAAGCGGGGCAAACCATTGTTTAGTTCAATTTTTAGCATGATTTTGGTAGGCATTCACAGTGTAGTTGTATGCAAAGACGCAAAGGCACAATGAATGTGGTTATGATTCACTTCAGATTATACATTTCACCAAGTAAATAGAAGTAAAATGGACAGATCTGGCTGAGTCCCGAACCCATCCCGAGTATATCTAAGAAGTATAATTTCGTTTGAACGACCAGGTAACAGGCCTACGTCCAACAAAAATTCAATCTCGTCAAATGTTATAGTAGAGTTTCACTTCCGTTGTCATATCAATTACCAATTCACAAGCATAGTTCAATTGAATGGTTCGTTCCATGTACTGCACAGAATATTACATCTTGCTTTCGGTCTTCCTGGTTTGCGGTTTCCATCTGGATTTGTGTTTAGCAGTTCCAGGGGTACACGATCCTCCTCCATCCTATGCACATGACCGAGTCATCTTAGCCGATTGATTTTGATGTGTTTGACTATATGTGGCTTTTTGTAAAGCTCGTACAGCTCATGGTTGAATCTCATTCGCCAATTTCCGTCCACATTTACACCCCCAACAAAATATTACACCCGCTATATGAACGGCACACGTTTGTATTGAGACTCTTGAATAATCACATGTAAACGGGCAACATATACAACACAGACTGACTCTTGGTCCTTATTAAGAAAATCGTATGTTTCGCTCCGAGGTCAGCTTGTGACTTCAATTAACATCATTTTTATATTTAGCGATGCTTTTATTGACTTTTTGGACGTGCTTTTATGGACTTTCGTGTCACCATGCGTGTAATAGTAGATCACTATACCAGAAAAGTATACGCAACTCGCGAAATTGCCTAAAATCAATCGTTCAAAGTAGGTACACAAAGGTATTCGACAGCTTCTGCCTTAATTACAAAATGTTAAATTATTCCCCATGTGCAGCATGCTATTTTACTTTACGAGCAATGTGAAGCGGAAAAGCCACATTACCTCCCTACCTCCCTAGTACAGTAAAAAGTTTCCCAACTCGATCTCGACTCATTCCGCTTTATGTTGTAATTATTTTCCCATGCATAGAGTGAATCGCGCTTTTAAACGACTCGAACACCTATGGTTTATCATGTATAATTTTCGTTCAAGATCTTGTGATATTTAGGACGCGTGCTGACATACAGCCCAGAATTAGCATAACCCAATAAAATAAAAGTCTTAAATGATATTTAATGAATGTTAAAATGAAATTTATAATCAATAGCCATTCAATATTATTAGTATTCCTTTTCGTTTTGTTTATATCTTTTTTTCTTCTTCTTTTTCTTTATGCTCTTCCCGTCCTCCTTCATCTCATTTCGTAAAATGTGTTTCGTTTTTCGTCAAAAGATTTATGGGAGCGATGTGTCGAGTTCGACAGAAAAATTGGTTAATTTTTATTTGATTTTTTGGTCATGGGATGGGATATTAATACGCTCAAAAAGTTTGATCTGGCTGTGATTATGAAAAATTATTTAAAAATTCATTTGGGAAGTAAACTCAGAGGGAAATAAAATATTTTTGTTTTTGGATATGTTGGTCGATGTTCTGTTTTTTATTGGTTTTACGATCCAATATTTCCTTCGACTATTCGAAAGTCATTAATAATCATTTATCGATTAGAGAGGTATACACATCGTCGTTCTGATGAGATAAAATGTTTATCTGGTGTCGTAAATAAAATTGTAGGTAGCCCGTTTGGTGCATATAATAATATTACTTGGGTGAGTTTGTTATTTGATTTAACACGATCCATTGAATCCAATTTTAGTGCTACTGATATGTTCCGTTATAAATACAGAACATTATTTTTGGAAGAAGTGCTTCCTGAGATTCATTTGGACAGACAATCACATTCAAGCGATCATAAACCTACTTGAATATAAACAAACGGATAGTTTCTAACCTGGTACAGACGCTATAGTTCAAAAACAGCAACCGAATTTTTATGCTGCTGGCGAATAAACTTCGAACATTCCAAAACATAAAGACGGCAAGCATATCCATAGAATCATCATCTGGTCTATTACTTCCTTCGATCGGTGTCAATTCAAGTTGATCTCAAATCTTGTACTTCAATTCTTTGAACATAAATTTGGCTATATAAAGGCCGAATTAGCTAGAGATTTTCATTCTATTTTTGTCGTTCTTATCGGTAACAGATGTAATTCTATAACTGATTGTAGGCATCGGTAAATTTTGCGGATGACGTTCAGTCACAAGATTTTTTGATCAATTTAGCAATCTCCACCTTCATTCGAATAACATCGAACCAATTTTACAGTTATCACTCTTGTTTCTGACTTAAGAGCATGTACAAGAAATGTAAATAACAGTTCCCACCATAGAATTCGGCCGTGAAACAATGAGAGAACTGTGAAACTTTAACTGAGAAACATTTCTTGTACGTGCTCTAACATCTTCATTTTCATATATGTCGCATTTAGGCGATCATAAACCTACTTGAATATAAATTGCACACGGCCGACAGAAATCTCGAAAATTATTGGAAATTTAAGAACACATTTTAACTCACTGTTGAACGCTATGCATGTTAGAAAAACTTTGTCAATTATTATATTTACACGGAAGACCAATTCACTTGGTACATATTAGGTGAGGTACACTCAGGGACGTAGCTAGCCATGGGCTTGGGCGGGCTGAGCCCGTCCTGAAAGTGTCAGAAAACCGGTTAAAACTGGTTTTTCTTTAATTTCGCCATACAAAAATATTTTTTCTGCTCAGAGCCCGCTCTGAAATTCTTGTCTGGCTACGTTCCTAGGTACACTGTCATTCAGTGAATCAATTTATTGATTTACTAAGGTAGATTGTGAACCTTCGCCAGCTTTAAAATACGCTGTTTGACCACTAACAACTAGGTTTCTTTCTCCATTACTACTGTTCAATGGAATAATTTAGCTGATCAACTACCATGTTAGTTCGATAACTCTTCTATTGTCTATTTAGTGGTGAAATTTCGCATAGTGTTATTTTTCCACCTCACTAGAGGTCAACTATCGATCCGAGGCAAAGCTGAGGTTGACGAGACGTCTTATGCGAGAAAATACATACCACGGTAGAAACCAATGAAAGTGGAGATAAGGTATGGCCAAGCCGTACAAGCCGGAGGACTCATCGTCTCTATTTTCATTGGTTTGCAATCCATGCCATAGCTACACCTCTAAAACGCAAAACATCAATTAATTTTCTTCTTCCTCTTTGCTTTATTTTCGTCTACGACAATGTCGTCTTCCTGTTTTACTCACTCTATAGACGTCTATCGAAAGAACTTTTCTCGCCACATTGCTTTCACCGTGGGAGTAAACCATTCGTAATTTTCTACCAAATATTCACATGGAAGTGCAGATCAAGGTGAAGGTCAAGGTCGAATATTCACATGGAAGCAAATGTTTCTTTACCATGTAATTTGATGTGAAGACAAGATTTGAATAAAGTCAAGACGTCAATGCTTAGTATGTAAGCTTCAACAATACATTCGACATAATTATCCGCTTTTGTACTTACTTAAGTGGCACTACAACCCATTATGGGTGTTGGCCTTCTCCAACATGCTTCTCCAACAGCTAACGTCTCCCAGCTGGTTACTCCGACTGATCTCAAGTTGGCAAAAGCTGCATCGCACCATCTGGACTTTGGTCGTTCTGCACTTCTTTTGCCTTCCGGTTTGTATTTCAGGATTTTCTTCGAAACACGATTGTCATCCATGCGCTACACATGACCGAGCCATCGTAATCGATTCACCTTCGTTGATCTGATGCTTCTGTAACCGAATGATCACAATGCTCTCCGTGTCGGTAGTTCGATGTCTGATCGCGGCAAGCTTTTTGTTCATAAAAAATAAAGGATTTATTCGAAAATAGACAAGTTTTTATCACACTAGTGAGTGAAAAACTTTTCTCGCGAGCTAATGAGCCGTAATGAACGTATCGAAGGTACGTGAAAAAATCTTCACCAAAAACATGCATGCAAATGTAAAGCTGATGATTACAGCCCGGCACGTTAACTATTAAACTCACTACGAAGTCACTTTTTCAGTTTCAAATAGTATTTCTCAAGTACTTTTCCTTTCCTCGTTTGTTTCCCTTACTCTTCTTAATTCTTCGAAGCGATTCATTTCAGCCATCAATTCAATTCCCTATTTACATTTACTATCTGAACCATAAAAGCCGTTGCAAAATAACACTAAGAAAGCACAGAGACACCCGCTAAGGCTTTTTCTTTTTGCTCATCATGTACCTAATCATTCAGTTATCTTGATATTTATTACGATCTGTAAATTCATATTTAAAATCCAGCAATAA
>JANTFA010089560.1:0-14289 GCA_026413405.1 Phytosciara flavipes | reverse complement strand
TTGTACACTATTGCATCGAATATATGGGTGACGTCATAGTTCGTTGTGTACGGTTCATTGGGGCATTTCTACCTCAAATACCCATTTTTGAGGCTTGGGTGTTACTTAGGAACGTTACTTTCATGATGTAAGTTGAAGAAAAGTCCTATACGGAATTTGTCTACATCGGGGTTTGAACCCGGATATTCTCGATAGAAAGCCAGTACGTAACTACTGCGCTATCTCGTTCCCTATTCCGATGTGGTGTGGTGAACAAGGGGCTATGACAGTCAACACTTTACAACGCTTTTAGTCCAAAAAGTGTTGAACGTACAACCATTTCTATGGAAATTTTAGGTGATCAGAGCAACATGTGGGATGATAACATCATTTCATTTTAACTATTGTACAGGATATTGAAAAGGGAGCAGTGAATTTTTGTAAGTCGACCCACCCAGACTATGCATTGAAAAATTCACTTTTCGTAGCACCGTTGCTAAAATACATTGATTGCTCATAGCCATAGCATAGTGAATTAACCATACATTAATACACGGTTTAGGCGCTGTCAAAATTTACATTTCTATCTGACTGTCGTCGTCGGCTGGCTGAAGGCCTCAGAATTTTGATCAGAATGAAAAAGATAATAAAGGAAAAGAAGATTTCAGTGGAAATAGTGACTTTGAAGTTAGTATACAACACAGAAGTGTTTCGTTCTTGCCGACATTTCCGTGACACAAAACATCTTTGAGTTAGAAACCCATTCAAACATTTCATTTGCTACATCTGAGCTGAGCTTAGTTACTTCAACTTAGATGTTATTGGACATATATGTGTGGTGTGTATCTGATTGTCCGCTGTAACAGTGTTCAACTCATTAATTCAACGGGTATGTGTTTGTGTTCAGTTTATCGCACCCAACAGGCATTTAGTTTGTTGACATGCAATTAAAATATTTAGCAGTCGAAATTTATTTGCAAATTACTTTCAACAATGTCTTCCATAAATATTATTACACGTTCTACTAACATCAAACAGCGTTCAATTGTAGCGCACATCTAACTGACTAACTGAGATGAGGAGATGTGTTATTATTTCAGTCATTTCTTTTTTAATCTTTTCTTATTCGATGGAAAATTTGTTTGATAAATTGGTTTTTTTTTCTTTTTTAATTTCTAAAAATAAAATTATTTATTGAGCTGTACGTCGAACTTTCAAACGCACTTCAATTATGTACACACACGTGTGTCGGTTATGCCAAAAAAATAAATTTTAACTTCATTTTTATTAAACCTCTCTGGTGAGGTAATATTTTTGTTCTTCTTGTGTCGGTGGTACTGAATAGAAGAAGAATAATTATCAGAACGCATTATCTTTATGAATTATTAATGTGGTGTTCAATTGAGTTCAAACTGAATATAGATTCAACGGAATATCACTTTGTTTTCGAGACAAGAAAATAGTTATTTAGGCTACTGAGAGAAGAGACACCGTACGTGTTGATTGAAGCCAAGTGTGACATTTATCACCGAGACCCGAGATTTACTTTTTGACTTTCGTTTAACTCACACACTTGCACAGCTCTTAAATTACATGGCTTTATGTGCATTGCTTGGCTGACATTTTCTTCTCATAGACTTAGAGAGAGTAGAAGGTAACTTTGAAAAGGCGCAAAATTTAAAACAGACCGATAGTTCAAGAAAACAGTAGTACATTACTGCTATAAGGATGTATAAGAGCGTATACGAGCGCTCGCGCGAGTTTAGTACGAGTCTCTTATACATTGTTCTATCAGCGAGGTGGTTTTTCGCAGTTTTCAATATCTAGTGACATCAATTTTGCTTGCAAAACCGTTAGCCCTATAGCGATAATTTTTAGGTCTTTCACTTCATCTGTCTGTCCGTCCCTCTGGCCGTCCGGATTTCCGTCCGACCATTTGCCTGTGTCACAAATTACAATAAAGCCGATAATATGTAAATAATTTAGGGGAATAGTCGAGGCTTGCCGAGACTTCCCTTTATATGATCATATACTGCTTTATCGTATGAGTGAACACGAGACAACGAAATGGGTGAGTAGTAATTTCCCCTGAAAATTCAAAATGCTTGATTTAGACCTCTAGGGATATAACGATGACGTCACAAGATGGCGCGAATGCGATAAAATGATTTATTTAATGATTTCTTATGGGAAATACTTAAATTTGAAAAGAAACAAGCACGGAATCGATCTAAAATAATTTTAGCTAGGAATTGTTTGTCTGCTCTGCTCTCTAGTCTCTTTATACTTCAGCTCACTCGTGACGATATAGGAGTGATTGATAATTAATTTATTGGTTGCTTTACCATTACAGATCGAAATTGTTGTCATCCATTGTTTCTGACGGTTAAGTTCGAAAACCATGGGATCACGTCTTTCGAACTGTTGAGACCTTCGTTTCTAACTAAGCGATTTAATATTGACTATTCAAACTGCTAAGGTTTAGTTTATTGTGATCTACTAAGAGTTTATCGTTTCATTGTGTCAAATCATCTTTTGCTTAAGATTCAAACGGAAAATGCTTCCTACAAACTAATTGCTGGACTCACCACTTTTAATAGTATATTACGTCGGATGAGCCAAAAGTAAGTCATTACATGCGGTATCAATTTTTGATAAGAGTCGAACTTACAAGCAACATATGCTTCGAAAACTGTTATTCTGACGAGTGTTTGCACATCCGAGTCGAAGGCGAGGTATGCAATTGCATGAACCAAATAAGAGTTTGCAAAGCAAGTTACAAAAGTAACAAAATCTAACCCAAATTCATGAATTACTCTTCAAAGCATTCAATGAATTTTGCTTTATTCGCTGTTTCATCCAATAATTCTAATTAAAAACAAGTAAAGTAATGACGGATTTCCGTGGACGGTAAACATACATGAAATGACAAATTTTCCCGGATGGGACAACGAATTAGTTATGGTCTTCCTGTTTGTAAGCATTCTTTATCGGATTATTCCTCACACAATAACACAAGAAACGTACAAGAAAATGCCGTTGAGTACTAATTCTAAGGGCTTCGCCAAAATGCTCACTTCATTCTATATGATCTTCCGTTTGTGTGAACGTTCATCGTTCATTTTGTTAATTGCTCACTTTTTATGTAATCACTCGCTAAATAATATTGAATCAACAAAGAGGAATAATCGGTGCGAACAACGAAATGTCTGCAAAACGTTTTGATGTTCTTAATCATCGTCCTTCAACCCGTTTGGCAAATAATTGCTTTTTCAACTCTAAATCTGCGAAAATTTGGTTCGGTTTTTGTTTGTTTATTTGTTTCCTCTATTTAATTAAAATTTCATCGCAACAGATGAAACACAAGTTGAGTGGAATCCTTGGGAAAAAAGACGTGGTCATGTAGTGCACATAATCTACTAATACAGAAAATAGCATGCAGATGGTTGTAATGAACAAAACACACACTTCCGCTCACTTTACATCTGTTTCTTTTATCGCTGTTTTTCCATTCTGAATTATTTCGGTAAAATTGAAGATGAATTTTTGTGGAAATTTATTTATTTGTGAACATTTTACGCAACACCTGAGACTAAGAGTCAATTTTGTACACAACAAATTGTTGATCATTATTTTACAAGGCAATAATCGCCAACAGTTTGTTGTTTCACGTTTGTCGTACCACATTAACATGGTTGTAGAACTACGGATTTTTTTTGTTCAAAAATTTACACAAAATCGTCGTCTGAGTTTTTTTTTCTCATTTCTGTGCAGACCTCGTATTATGAAGGTGCTATAAGATATGAAAATGTAATCATTGACCTATGAAAATTATAAGTCAACGATTTAAGATTTAAACAAGCAGAATGTCGTGTGGCTGAAGACACGACATTCAAGCAATTCTTCATATTTATCTGAATGATCAATGTATTGTTGTAATTGTTGTGTGATGGCCATGGATCACTTCAATTCTGAGTCGTTGTCCTGATTGCGAACAGAAATCTGGCAGTTTCATTGACTGTGTCTACTAGATGAACTGTCTAATCGCTTAATTAAAAATTATCTTATTCGTCAGCTAATTTACCGCCTCCACCATAAATAAATTTCCTTAGTAAGGTGATGTAAGAGCCAAACGAGTACAACAGTCTAAGAAAACCAAGGTTGTTTTCAACAGGTCAGGACACCCACGAAGGTAACTGGTACACAAAATTGAATCCGCACTCATTACAAATTGTGTGCAAAGTCAACTTTGAAGAAAACGCATTTTTTTGTTGGAAATTTTGGGTTGTACCGCTTTCGTGATCATCTCAGAGTTGTCATGTTGTAAGCAACCTTGAAGAAAACAACGTTGGTGGTATCACAGAATGATATAGGTAGACTGCCCCGTATATCGCCAGCTCTTGAAGGGCCATCTATGAAGTGCGTACGCTGTGTCAGCTCCATTTCTTACCCTCCCTCCTTCGTCTACACGCGATTTTGTCTGAAAAATGTCCAAAAATGGCCAATTCCATACAACCCCTCTTTTTCTGTTAATATGACTGATACCTACTATTGTTGTTGACAGACGGCTGCCATTGTTGTTGACACATAGCTGGTATTTTCAACAACGACAAGAATGAGTGTTGAGTGATGAACTCTGGCTAGTGTTCCCTTTTAAAACGCATTATATAATGTAACAAATGAAGTGCTAGATGGATCGAACACTTTCTCAAATGTACCAGAACATAATGAGTCTACCGCGGTAATTGTGCCATTCCCAAAAGACTTAACTCCTTTTGATAGACGGTATAAACATGTACCACTCGTTAGTTTTCATTTTTACAAATCGCACCAAATGATGTGTACTGTACAGTGAACACTAGGAAGTGCTAACGATTTGCAACAACCAAATTCACTCTTTTGCTACCTGATTAAACTAAAGTCTTCTGTGTCAAAGGTGTTAGTACATCAATTATGTTTATAAAGCTCATTGTTGACTCAATATAACCGCTGTTATAAGCGGATTTCCCGTGAACAACATTATGTTTTTGAAACAATGGAAAAGCTTAATTACAAATAATAAAAGGTCGGTTTCTAAGAACGTAAAATGGTCCATATCATTTTACAATGAAGCATCTTGGATAGAGAGGAGAGGCTTTCGCATACAGCTTATTGGATTTTAAAAAGGAGAAAAAAGAAACTTTTCAAGAAGAATTAAAACAAAACAAAAAACTGAAATGAAAAACAATTACATGGTGTACCGATTACATACTTTTTTCCGCTGAACACAAATAAAGTTTTTCTTTTTTGTGTAAAGTTCAACTAACAGGAAAATGGGAGTGGGGAGACGGAAAAAAAAGTTATGAACAGAAACTCTGCGATGCACAGGGAACACAACCATACTAACAAAATCTTTTAAATAATCAGGCATTTAATGTTTGTGTAATTAAAACGTTTTTTTTCCTCTTCCTGTTTTAACAATTGCACATTTTCATATCGCTCCTTCGCTTGTCTACGAAACATACAACCAAATTTAATTTTACCATTCCATGCTTCTGTGTGTATTCATTTCTATATTCTACACAAAGTTATATTTATATTTTCCCATTTTCTATTCCATGCTATTTCCACTTCAACATAAAAATTTACTTTTTAACGTCATTTGCATGCCTTTTATTTCGCTCTTTTTTTTATTCTTCTTCTTCTTCTAGCTTTTCTTTTCATGTTCTGTGTTTTTCAACAACGAATTGAATATGGCATATCTATACACAGGGGAGTTGCGGGAATGTTTTGTCAGTCGGTGCAATTGGTATGACGATAATTTTTAATCGAATTTGAAAAGGTGTTTTTGATCAAGTTATTGGGAATGAATTTCCATAAAAAGAGACGTTTCAGTAAGGTGCTTGGAAAGTATTCGTCTAAAACAGCTTAAGCTGACATCATACAAGGGCCGCAGCTAGACTAAATCTTCAGGGTGAGCTGATTTCCTCGGAATTCAGAAATTTATTCGAAGAAAAAGCATCGCGAACTTGAAATGTAGAATTGTTTCAGTTTCTTGATTCACGAAAGTCTTGAGAAACTTAGAATACCAGATCAAGGGTCTTACGAGAGGAACAAATTCTTGAGCGCTGTCATTACTCAATAGGATAGTTGGAACAGTCATAATTTACGAAACCAGCCATTTATCATACTGACGAAGAAACACAGCCAATAGTAGATTTGAATTTTCAATGAGGTTACACTGACTAACAGTGCAAAACGAAGATAAAACGAAACATAAAATAAGCTCTGACAAAGAATTCGTCTTCTCAGAATGAACCCTAGACTTTCCGAGGTGAACTCAGCTTTATATGTTTTGGATGAGATGTAATTTGAGATAGATGATCACATAATCGATTTGACATTTCGCCATATATTTTGGACGAGATAGATCGTTCCATAATTGAGTTGACATTCACGCTGACAGGAAATAAGTCTTAAAACAAACGAAGATAATCGAAATTTTATAGGAAAAGAGGGTGCAGCAAATTTCGAAAACAATTATTTTTCTTGTTTCCAGTTTGCGGGAGTATATCAAGATCGCAAACACCAATTGCACCGACTGACATTACATATAACTATTATGACAATAATGAACCGTTCCCGCAACTCCCTGGAAGTTATATAGCAGTGAGATGTGTTTATTACAATGTGGTTCTGGCTGTGTGTGCATGATTTATGGAGAACTCTTTTGAACATTATGTTACATCACAAAAGTATCTCTATAACTAAGTATGACATGGAATATCTCCCGAAATACAATCCGAACAATACGCAGACATTATATTGTCGGGTACACTTTTTGTGTAGTAAGTATAACTAGGTCTCAGTGTGTTGTGGACACGTTTAAACATTCTCTTTATCACCGAAATAAATTCTCATTTTACTAATGACTTTTACGGGTGTAGAATAAAATATAGGGTTCAGTGTACCAAGTGGAATTAAGTTGTAATATAGTCTTTCGGTCGAATGTATTTATAGTAATTCCTTTACCCCCCCCAAATGTTACCAAAATGCCATCATAATCCATAGATCACAAACAATTTGGAAAATTTACAAAATTAATTTTCCTGATGGGTAAAAGCTGGATACAGCAACAGCTCAGTTTACCTTTACTTCGGTCGGCTTGAACATCGAAACAAAAGAGTTGTTTTGGAAACGTTACACGGGCTGCTTTTCTCTCTCTCTTTTTTTCAGATTCAAATTGACAATGATACAATGTGAATTCCAATTTAGTGCAAAAAATCGAATCGATTGAAGGGATATTTCAATTTAACACCAAATTGAAATTGGTTGTTTCCTCTTCCACCCATTCGAAAAAAAAGTTACAAAGAGAACACAGGGCCAATTATTTACAAAATTTTTACAGAATTGATTTAATGGCGAACAATAACTACTACAGCGAGGTACCAAAAGTAATCGCCAGTTCGTTGCAATCGGCGACAGACCTTTAACTTCAGGTGTCACTCTATTTCGCTCAGAAACGTAAAACCTCATTCTATCGATAGTTCCATTCTAATCGATACTCTTAACTTGAGAGTGTTTGATTTGACATCTAGTGCAACTGCATTGAGTGCAACTACTGTGAATTTTCAATTAAATTGATGGAGTGCTGTATCATTTCAAATTTTAAAAGTTCATTACTACATCACATTTTACCAAAATCACAGAGTTCTATGAACAGTTAAATGTACTTTTCTGAAGTTCTGCTCTAATTTCATTAAATATGAACAAAGAGAAAGGGAAATTCACGAGCGGAGCGAGCGAAGTATTTTAAAGATTGGCTTTTGGAAAATCTCTTTAAACGGAAAACACTAACCGTGAAATCTCTACCAGCGGGGAAAACTCACCGGGATATGAAAACGTCCCGATGAGTTCCAATTTTCAATTTTCTACTGGCCTAACATCTGATTTTTTCCCCAAAAACTTTCCATGATTTCCATGTCCGTTGCACATAGTTTGCTGACGCCACTCTTTGCATTTAGCTGTTGATGTTGATGTAACGTTTCAATCTGTTACTTCATACACTTCAAAACAACAATTTGTGTGGACCATCCATGGTCGATAACAGTGATGACCTAGACTAAAAGTTTCGTCAATACTTTATGGATTTTTGCACACTTGTTCCACAAACAAGAAAATCCATTGAAACGATCACGTTACAAAATTTAACAAATCTAAATCCCACACCGGCGGCGGCTTTTCAATTTAAATGCTTGACATGTCTTAAACATTTCTTTATTAAATAAAATATGCACGCGGCGTATGTGACTCTGTTCAAATTTGTATAAAACGAGAAAAGACCATGAACGGTACTCCATACAAAACACACAATATTCAGAGCAAATTCTATATTATGACCAAATTGACACGTTTCAGCGAGAAAATATGATTCGTTGGACGAGCTCTGTTCCTGATATATGTTTCAAATTTAATATTAGGTCTCAATGAATCATTTATATTGGACCAAAAATATTCACTGTGTCAGGTCGCCTCGTTTCCTGTTTATATTTTTGATATAATATGAATATCCTCTGACCATATAAATAGCAATTGCATTCGTTCGAATGCTGACACATTGTATATACTGTATGTTGAATGTATAGTAAACGGGTCAGACCCCGATGTATAATACATGTATTGTGTCCTCATTATATTGACACATAAAAAAAAGCTTATTTGTGATACAATTTCCTTTCTTTTATCATATTTTTTGTCTGTTCACACAAACTGGACATTAATAAGCTTTTTATGTTGAAGGTTTTTTAAGTTTTATTTTTTTCATTTTCATATATTCTACACGGAGATTCTGTTCATAACACTGAGATGAATATACCATTTTTAGACTATAAATAACTAAAGTGAAAAGTACGTTACCATTTAAACATTATGCTTCATGAAAATGTATATGAGAGGAGCAGAATTAGTTTTAATTGGATTTTATATTTGAAAAACTTTGTACAGCCTATCACTCCTAAAAACTAACGTTTTCGTAGTATTATCTGCGTTATCGTAGTTATTCTCATTTCTCTCATTTCGCCATTTGAAGTAACATACGAAGTGAGGCGAGAAGTGAATTAAAAGTGAAATTTTGCTGGAAACCGGTTAAATACAATCCAAACCCGAAATACCTGGGGTACACAATGGATCGAACAGAAACTCACCAGGCACATCTGGAAAAAGTAAGCCAGAAACTCAAAACACGCAACAACATAATACAGAAGTTGGCTGGATCTACCTGGTGCAGCAACGGTAGCACGCTTCGTACAGCAGCTATGGGGCTCGTCTACTCGACAGCAGTGCTGTCCAGTAGGGCTTCGCAGGGCACAAGTCGACAAGGTTGACGTTCAGTCACTGGTACACTTAAATCAATTCCACTGCCTTGGCTTCCTGTCACAGCAAACATCGCTCCACCAGAAATTCGCCGTGAGGCAGCCCTTGCCCGGAATTATCCCGAATTTCCGAAAACACATCAATACCGATCCACGAAGACTTGTCCATGGCACCACGAGCCCCAAGACAGACATCCAATCTGTAAAGAACCTATCGTTGTGCAATAGTGGAGGGAATCATGACACCTAGCAAAAGCTCGTAATAATCATCTCATCAATAATCCGACAGAAAAGCTGAATGGAATAGATGACAATCGGAAAATTTGGTGCCGAATCAATCGAATTAAAAACGGGTACGGTCGATGCGCTAACGTGCTAAACAAATGGAACCCAACAAACTCCCATATCTGTGATTGCGACCGAGAGGCCATTCAAAGCATGGAACACATCGTGGATGACTGTGTCACTAGAAAATTTTCCGGTGGAATCTCCGAACTCCACCAACTTTCTCCTGACGCGACACAGTGGTTACCTGGACATCGATCTGTGACATAATTTTCAAATTTGGTTTTGGCTAATCATTTTATTTTTGTTCTTCGTTTCCGATTGTTATTCTCTTCACGTAAATTTGTTTTTTTTTCTTCAATGATACGTGACTCGATCGAAGGGAGGGTTTTCTAACTAAGAGAATTTGATTCTTGCTGTTTCCAAGAGATGGTGAAGTTGTTCATGAATCATGTACCATACGAAATGATAATAAAAAAACGAAGTGAGAGCAGCGAGGCGAAAGAGTATAACCTAGCTCAACCGAAATTTATACGAAAACGTCAGTTTTTAGGAGTGATTCGCTGTAGCAAAAAAATATAATTTTTTTTCGCCATTTGTGTATCATTTTCTTATAAATGGTTGCCTATATAGGTGAGGTCTTGAGGTATACAAAGTATGCGTAAATTTGTTTCCGGTTGTTCAGATCAAATACTAATAAGATAAGAACCAAAAGAAAATAAATAATTAGAATCGTGCTGTGGTTTCATGGTCAGTAAGGTGATTTCATTCCGACAGGTATATTTTTGACGAAAAAAAACCGGCAGTGATGTAATAACTGAACGCTTGAGCATTTTTTTAGACAAATTCGATATTTTATAATTCAAAATTCCGATTTTAGAAAGTCTGATGCTTAATTTTAATCGCCTTAGCAAGTTAGAATTATCTTTTTTTGTCGTAACTTTTGTTTTTCGATGTATAAGCTAATTTTGGATGTAACTTCCGTGATAAAAATCTTTCCCATCCTATAAACAAAACGATGCATTCGAGGTATAGTAATACAAAATTCACAAATAGGCCTCCAAGCATTAAAAACATGATATACAAACTGGGTGTTCGAAAGCTTTTAAGCCAGGTTACGAATATGAACGTTTTTCTAAGTTTTTTTTTGATGTTGTGAGAAGTGGAAAACTTTTAGCACAGGCTAAAGGTGAGAATTGGGAAAGTTTCGCCGAAGTTTATTCTTTCACTCGTGAAACGATGCGGACAATAGTTTTGCTTATAATCATGAGATAAGAGGAACAACATAAAAATTGCTTGTCGTCAACGCACCATGAACTTGCAATGAGCTTGACATTCACATGACAAGTATCTCATTTGTATGAAAATCTGGAAATGCTCGGAACAGGTTCAGAATTAACGCCATCGTCTTCTAGAGAACTCGAATGGAGATCGAAAAGAAGCATGATTTGTAGCGGAAGGTTTCCGATTTTCGTTACACATGTTAGTATTGAAGAAGAAAGCGAAATCTAAACTAAATTGCCAGATGAGTGATTTTATTAATGATTCTTTCACTTTTTCGTCCCTAGTGGAAGTGGTAGTGATGGAATGGATTTTCATATATATACTTTTTGTCACTCCTATTGAACTGTTAGTAGCCGTAAATAAAAATACTGCTCTGACCGATGCTCGAACCTCCGATCACAAAGCCGAAAATTTATCAAGCAATACCTCTACCCATCCGGCTGTTGAGACGTATAAAGGTCTACGCGATCGTACATAGCATTTTTCGTTCATAGAGCGGTTATGGTATTTCTGCATTTCAAAAGTCCACCATAATTTATGCAAAACTTAAACATTTTTGATGTTGGTTGTTAGCAACATGCTGTTTGATGTTTCATCAGTCAAAAATCCAAAAGTGTAAATGTGACGCAAGTCCTTCTGTGCATCCTCACAAAATAACTGATATCGCTGCTGGTGGTGACGATGACGCATTCTGCGTCTTAACTCAAATATCCTAATTTAGCAGTGCGGGAGTTTGGGTGAAGTTGAAAAGTTTCTGTAAACATGTTCCCTAGTTCTTAAAAACTTCCTTTTGTGGTACAGGACTTGCTTCACGCCACCTATAACACCGTGGTCGAACGACTGAGTTTATATCTTGATTAAACACTATTGATACTTGACTAGACATACAAATAAACATAAATATGTTGATCAATCAACGAAAGCGGCTCTGAGAGAGATGACTATATGTTGGTATGATGTATGACAGACAAGCAGATGGTGAGCTCTTCAAGCGTAAACGATCATTACAATCTCGAATTCCAATCCTCAACATTGTATAAATGTGTTGCGCTACGGTTTTTAATCTTACAAAAGAATCTGATCGATTGATACAAGTCTTTAGAAACCGAACAAGGCCAAACAAATTATTATCAGAAAATATAAATGAATTGGCTGCGTATTGCAGCATTGACGTAGAGAGCGGTAGAATGTTCACCATCAAGTGTGTCATTCTACAAGTTCAAAGAGAATATAATCAATTTGCAAGAAAAAGAGCGCCAAACGAGATGCGTATTATTATTGGTTTCAATTAAATCAATTGAAGCGAAATTATTCGATTCATTTTACCGCTCTTGTTCCATGAAATTCAAAATGATTCAACTCCCTTGTTCAAGAATATGCGTCTAAGATTATAAGAAAATTTAGTTTAATGTAATCGATCGAAAGAGCTATTGATTCGCTTCGCACGTTCTGCGAATAATGTCTTGATTTGATAATAATGCGGCTATTCCATCGATAATTATTTACATAGCGTGAGAAAGATCAATTCCGTGTGAAGTTTTTTAATGCGAAGCCGGTGCCAATAATCACTTGAGAGATGAGAGATTTTATTTTTATCCCCAGTATTATGAACATTACTTAACATTCAACTTCCACAACCCTACGGGAGCTTATCCAAAACCTGTTCAGTCCAAATTCATTGTTCCGAAGATTCAAGCTGTGATTGACATAATAAAAGGCAATGACAAAAGGACACAGGTAACGGTGGTGTCGAAAATTTGAATAAATTTAGAAAATTTATCGAACGATCCATCGTGTAATGTCCCACTGAAATGAAAATTACAGCGAATTTAGAGTGCCACGAATTAAGGTATCATAGTAAGTACTCAGCTCAGTACTGGCACAATATGGAAGTAGTCTCTTATTGGCTATAGCGCATTTTACGGTACCATAAGTAGGTTTATGATGGGGACATTGTGTAGATTTTCTAAGTCGAGCAATTCGCACAATGTGCGAATGTCGTCTACGTAATTTAATCTCACCAAAGGAACATTTTAGCTGACGCTGACAATAATTTGATAAATCTGTTTTTTTTCTTCTTTTCTTTACACAATAATGTTAAGTATTTGCTGAATTCTTCTTCGTCGAGTTGAATTCCACCGGGGATTCTATTCAATTACAAATCACATTTTATTTCGTATATATACAGCGTAGCGTAGCGACTGTAAAGTTTAATCAGATAAACCAAATATTTTCTTGTTTATTTTGAATAGTCGATTTTGTGTGGAATTAATTTTGTCAGTGGAGATTCACCGATTTCGAAGAGACCCAAGGTCAATACTTCTATTTATACGGGTTTAGTTGCAGGAGACTTCACTTTATTTTCGTCTTGATAGAGTCAGTTGAGTTGCAGTTTAATTGAAATGGTGTCACACCTACTACAAACGGCTTTTGCCACTGTTTCGATCTGATGTGATGATTTAATAGTGCTGTTCAAGAACACCAAATCTCATCAGACTGTAGCGACCAACTTCGAAAAATAGTCATACCTTTTCACATGATAAAGTCTAGCGAATCATAAGTCGATTGAAATTTCTTTCAATTCACTTCATCACTAGACCGGTCTTTCTCATGTGGGCACTTGGTAAATGGTATCGAAACGCGGAACAACCCCAAAAGAAACCGTTTGTTGTTGTTTCAGCATTTACCTGCTTAATGGCAAGAATGGTTCGGCCTGTTGCAGGTTTTGATGCTTGGCATTTTTGTTTTCCATAAAACATAAGAATGCTTCGGTGTTCTTAGAGCTGAACACCGCACATTTACTTGAATGACTTGAATGATAGTGTGAAGCATTGGTTCAGCATACGTTTCACATACTCATCCAAGCATCTGTTTATGTGTTTTTGGAAGTGTCACACCTCTCCTTTGTAAAAGAAACGCACCACAACCGAGTTTGTAGGACATGAGGAAATTTTTGTATGAAAAGTGGTGTGTCAGTCGATTACTTGTTTGGAAAGATGTCCTCAGTATATAGCCATGGTCCGATTTCCTGTAAAGTATTTGGACGGTGATACCCAGTGCTTCAATTATTTCAGGAATTATGTTATCGCACAACATATTTTGATTTGATTTTCTATGAAATCGGAGATTACTTGAACGAAACAACAGATTGTCAGCATATGGTCTAAAGTATAAACATAGGAAGTAACGCGGATCAGATTCGCGTACGACGCACAGTTTCTGTGGTTAATTTCGGTTATTTCACTGCCATCTATCGTCGAACATGCAAAACCACTCAAATATCACGACAGTTGATAGATTTTGCGTTATGAGCGAAAATAATAAAAATGATGGACATAAAAACCTAACATTTTCTCGAATTGTAGAATGTAGGTGTTTACCTCAAGTCTCC
>JANTFA010089449.1:0-14289 GCA_026413405.1 Phytosciara flavipes | reverse complement strand
ACAGAAGACCGACTTGCCGACAGCGTCATTCAGTGACAATTGTGAAAAATATCGCAAAATCCACGCTCTATTCAATCCAAAGAAGTGTGACACTTCTTGGACTAGAAGCAATAATAAATCGACAAGTACTCACTTTTCTGGCAGTAATTTGTTGAGACTCTCGAAAATAGAGGGGCAGGACACGACATTGACTCAGAAAAGTGCGTACTCGTCGAGTTATTGTTGATTATAACGTATAGAAAAATGTTTTTAAGATGCTTTCATAACGGAAAGTTTTTACTGTGCCAATGTAAGCTGCGCAACAGACCTAAGCTACATCGATGTTGAGTGCCATCTATGTACTAAGGAACCAAACTAGTAGAAGTAGAATGCCATCGTCTTACAACAATACCTTTGCCGGCAAGTCGTGTGAAAGCTTTTTCCACCAACTACCACAGACTCAAGTCAATTCAATCAACTGTGTTTTTTTGTATTCACGTCTGACAATCGGTTTTTTTTCTGCCACAGTTGGGAATCGAACTCTCGCACTTGCAACTTCAATCGCTTAGTAGAAATCATACGAGTATTTCACGAGTCATGTCATGCCTTTACCGAAAGATTTAGCAGATTTATTGATTATATCGAAACATGTTTGCCACTTTTAAGCGACGACGACACCCTGTACCACAAAATAACAAAACATCTTAATACACCATTTATTATAAAGACGTTTCAGATAGGTGTTGGTAAATTGGAAAATTAAATTGGATTATGTATTGAAATTAACACTTTGTGAAATTAATTATACTTCGTTTGAATATTACCTAGCCGAGGTATTTTGTATTTACATGATGCGTTTTTTTTTTAGTAATTTAATATTTGAAGTTGGAGTACACTTTTTTTCCTTCGTTTCGATTAGGACTGTAATATAGTTTTAAGGCGATGCGAAGAGCATGGATTTTTTTTCGTCTTCTTCTTCTGAAGAATTGTATTGATGATTGAGTTCTGAGCCAAATAAAAAAAAATATCAAAAACGAGAAGAAGAAAAAAAAGCCCATCGGATACCTACAATATAAAGATGATTAATTACGCGGCTTGTTTTTAAAAGTTTTAAAACTTGCGCAGGTAATATTCAAACAGAGAAAAAAAAACTTATTTAAACGGTGCGGTGTATAGTAATCATTTAAAGAAGAAAAAAAACTTTTCGTAAAATTTGGGATGGTCGTTTCAGAAAAATATTGAAAATAAAATTCAACGAAATTAAAAATTAATTAAAAAGAAAAAATTTTTATTTCTTAATTTATGTTAAGCTGTTAAACGACGATTTTCAATTAATTATATTGGAAACTACCAAAACGAGAAGAGAAAAAACAACAAGAAGGCAAAAAACCAACGGAATTTCTGATTAAACATTTCACATTGTTTATTGTTTGCTACTGGCAAAAGATTGTATGACTTCGCTTTCGATGTAATGGAATCAGTAGCATTGATGATGCGAATTCAATGCAGATCGCTTACGAAATACTTTACAAGTAAGCCATGACGTTCTTAAGACTCGTACGAGGGTCACATGGTGGGCGCAGTAAACCAGACTACAATGGATGCTGCTACGTACTTCACTAACTCGGAAACAACAAGAAGTTTGTGACTTACTGTACACACACCTACTCTTCATTTATGAGTGTATACTTAAGAGCTGCGGCTGATCCGCAATAACTCTACAATATCTATCTCTACCAATCCTAGGTTGTCCGCAGAATGGCCCGTGTATTCTGATACAACAAGAACTTTTTTTAAAGTTTCTGAGAAAAAATGTTTGCTGAGGTCATGTTCTATATGATAAAGTTTTGATTTGTGAGATTTAGATCTAAGACAATGGAGATATTGCCGAAAAACAAAAGAAGCGCAAATTTTTGCGTTAATAGCGCGACCTGACTCTAGTGTAGTTACATACCTTGCTATCGGCTGGACAAGACGAGAAACAACAAGACACGCACAAGTCTGGCTCCTGTGCCGGTAGTACCGGTAGGACATGAACGTGAAACTTTTGTAATAACACGGAGTGTCATTACCAAATTCCCTTTAGAGCCCCATCAAACTATTGATGCAGAGCATCATTACCAGCGCCGGACCGCAACTTGTTGCATCTGAACTTACATACTAACAACAACCACCGTCGCTCGACTTGTGGTCGGACTATCTATACTTCATGCAATTTGGTCAAAGTATGGTGTACTACTAGTTAAACAATTTACCTCATATCTTCACTCTCGATAATACTTGTTTACGTCCAATGTTCATCCATCACACCCACTTTCATACCTGTACCATTCACTCATAAGTTCATTCGTACTGCAGCTCCGGCTTGCCATAAACAAAATGCATTCTGTACCATTCGGGCCCACTAACGTAGGCCCAACGGAAGCTTCTAGTGCTATGCACCACCTGCCAGCAATGAAGGAAGTGAACCCACTGCTAAACTGGGAATGTTTACTTCAAAACTGAATTGCGTTGGGGTTATGGCTATGGTTATGGCTATGGCATCGTCTCAGCGGGAACGCAGTTCTTGCAAAGAAAAATAATGTGAAGAGGAACACTTCCGCTCTCTTTGAAGCCATATCCCAGTATGCATTGAAGTTGAGCTGATGGGTCTGTGGATTTTTCATTCGTACATGGAGTATATCTGGAACAAGCATTGCATCTCGAAGTCCAAATACGGGAATATTCAGTCCGACAAAGTCATAGTTTCCTTCTTCTGTGTAGAATTTCACAGCGAAGCCTCTCGCATCGACAGCTGTGTCAGCTGACCCGGTCTCCCCAACTTGAGTGGAAAAACGGACAACCAAATTTGTCTTTTTGCCACATTGTAGGAACTTTGCCCTGGTATATTTGCTCACATCCGCTGTCGCTTCAAAGTAGCCAAATGCACCTGCAAAATAATTCCGCTGTTGAATGATGATGTTACGAATACATGCGCAATGTATATCACGAACCTGATGCTTTAGCGTGGGCAATTCGGAGAGGAATTCGTTCACGGCTCATCTTTTGCATTTTTTCAATTAAGTAAATGCCGCTCAGCAGCGGTGAACCCCATTTTCCGACTGTTTGTGCATTAATAAGATCGGGATAACGGCGACCAGACGTGGTTGTTGCATAAGATAAAGAGCCAAGTGGGGTTTCTCTGGCGTAACAAATTAGCTGGTCGGCCGAATTACAACTCGAGTTCGATAGCAGCAATACCTCAGACTGCACAGATATTGTTTTCAATTTTAAATTTAATAAAAAAAAACAACAAAAAATACCTGCTGCAGCAAGACCACTACTAGAAACGCAATGTATTTTATTGACAACATCTTTGTCGACTATGACTTTCGATATGCTGGGGTTCCTTTATATAGCAGACATTTTTCGGCTTCCTGTTTCCGTATCTTACTCGTTTATTTACATTTTTGCGAATGTTAGCTTACAGATGCATCTAAATAATTCATTACAGAGACGATTTTTTCATTCCAGAACCAATAAAAATTTGGACAAAGATTCATAATCTACTATTTCGTAATGGAGATGAAATTTAGGGCAAAGCGTTTGACCGGTATACATTAATAAGCCTGACACTGTGGATGCTGATGATTCAGACCTGGAAAGTGCGATATGTTTGTTCGTTTCTTTGTTTGAATTTTTGCATCGATGAACATGTGTACCCTGTCTCAAAATTAACATTTTATATTTTCATAAGCAAATTACCGCCAAATGGCACAGTACTTTTAATTCGAATTTGAGTGAGACTTTGCACAAATTAACAACACTCGCGGTATATATTACATTCAGCTGTGCGATCGCGGTCAAAGTCACGGGGGTCCCACTCAAAATTTAATGTCTTTCGGTAGGACAATTTTTCTAAATTACGGTAGGGCCTTTCGAAAGAAGCAATGTGAGAATAATTTTAAGTCAAATGTCCTTTCTATTCAAACATATTTAAGGTGTCCAACTAAATATCCAAGATCACTTATTGTAAGTCGACCTCAACGTTATTACGCACTTCTTTCCTTATTCCCATTTTTGCTGAGATCCACTATACTCACAGTGCCGGGCTAACAGCTCCTTTGGCTCTAATATTACTTCCACTCCCTACTTAAAGGGTAAAGTCGTCGCAAGGTCTAGTGTGTCACTTTCAAAAGAACTGACATCGTTTTGAGTAAGGTGCCGTTCATAAGGTTATGTAACGCAAAAGAGTCATAGGTAGGTTTGGCGATTCTATTACGAAAAATGTTACGGGTTCAATGCTAGAATTCTAAATCGGAATAGATATGTCTAAGTGGGTCCTATTGGATCTAGACCATATGGTTTTATGTCTACGACTAGATCACCCGCGGGGACTTTGACAGTTGTTGCATACTAAAATATGTGACGCTTTCACATTAACAACATTTTTGTATGACACTACTGTCAAAGTCCCCGCGGTTAATCTAGCATTTTTCCCTAACTTAAACAGTCTATAACAACATCCTTTCGTATACAACAACTCTCAAAGTCACAACTTAAATGGTCTATTTTTAGCAGCAGTTGTCAAAATCCCATCAACAATTTTCAATAAAATTCATGAGAATTCACTTAAGGGATAATCGAAGGATCTATGTAATTGTTTCCGGTTTCTTTTACCGACTTTTAGAAAAAGCTTTATGCCTGGAAATTGGATTCGTTTTACATATTATATGAACAGCGCAACTTGTCCTGTATGTTAATTGATTCTCAAAATTTCCAAATATGATCACTTAATTGACTATAATAACATCCTTTCCTGCTCACTTTTCCGGTGAACACGTGATGTGATGTGTGTTAGAATTTAGAATGTGAAAATGCTTTCCCACGCTTTCCCGGCTACCTTTCCACGCGACTTTCCCAATACGTTCATTGATTTTCAATATTTTCAATTACGATTTGACAGTTAATTTATTACTAATTTAGTGAGTTCTATTTAAATCAATGTCTATATGAGGAACTGTAAAGTACAGTGGTTGCTCCCCGTCATATCAGTTAAAGGTCGACTCTGAAGAGTGTAACATTGCGTGTAGTGTAAAATGCATTCCATTCAAAACCATAGCGCTATCGCTCTGATGATTTCCATCTTTTATCGAATTGGAATTTGGCATCGCGGTGATAAGCTTACATCCGGGGACATACGAACTAAGTGGTTCTACTGCATTTATTACTCACTTTATATCTCCTCATATTGGTTTGGGGCAATGAAATGTGAAAAAAAGGACGAAGCAATATTCTTAACGGAATTGTCGATTGGATCGACGATTTTCGTCCTAAAATTTTGGATTTTAATTTGGAAGCAGAAGGCAATTCTCAATCTGTTGAATCTAGTTGGTGTTTTTTCGATCCGAAATGATGAGGAATACAACCGTTTCTACGGCAAGCGTCGAAGATTCATGACATTTGTGTCTGTGTTTGTAATTGCTGCAAATGTTGCGTGTTCTCTATTGACTGTAGTTGTGACCCTACTTAGAAATGAGAAAACTTTATTTGTTGAGATTGGATTCCCTTTGGATTATAAAAACAGCGAAATGGCATACTGGATTGCGTTAGTCTTTATTTTCACTGGGTTTTCTTTGACTGTCTTCGTTTTTATTTTCACCGCACTAATTTGGTATTTGCTTTTCATTTGTTCTTTGAGATATGAAGTGCTCGGAAGTGAGTTGAAGGTCATGGGGCGTATGAACGAAGTAGATGCTGGAAAGTGTAAGATGACGAAGACGCAAATGAACAACAACTTTTTTGAAGATCTTAAGACATCAATAGACACCTCCGTACATCTGAGGGAGTGTGTGACTATTATGTTGAATTGTTGCAAGGCTTATGGAATTTTTTTTTTAATTTGCAGGTTAATAATCGAGCTGCAATACTTCTTCTCAGACTTATTTTTCGCACAATTTGGTACCAGTGGTTTATGCATCTGTGGATCAGTTTATTGTCTGGCATTTGTAAGTCAATTGACGGATTCTCGATCGTTTGTATTCGATAAAATTCATCTATAGGAAATGTGGGGCAATCTACTGGAACGTCTAACACATTTGCTTGTGTTTCTTTACTACATTTCGGATATATCTGTGATCACGTATTTTGGCAATGAGATTATGATGTTTAGCAACCGTCTAACCTACAGTTTATTCGAATCGGACTGGTACGATCAGCCACTGTCGACCAAAAAGTGCATAATCGTTTTTGGTGAGCATTTGAAGCGACCACAGAAGCTGGTAGTTAGCAAAGTGTACCCGCTAACTTTGGAAACATTTTCGAAGGTTCGTTTGGATAGCATTGGTTTGCTACAGTTTTGAATCTAGTACATTGGTTTCAGATTTTGAATTCAGCCTACAGCATGTTCAATATTTTGCAAAGATTTCGAAAATAAGACTCGTTTACTGTTCCACAGAATGAATTAAAATGACTGTGGTAGAAGGGGAATTTTAAACATAAAATGAGTGATCAACACTTCAAGTGAATTTTGACGGTCAACGAGAATGCTGTATAATGGCCAATATCTCTGGACAGTATACTCGGGCCGGGCGGAACGGCTAGCTAAATGGAGTGGCTGTCATTCCAGCTTAATGATATGTGTTCCGTAGTTAGGCGAAATTTGATTTTCATGCTATAGGTTCGAAAATGAGGGAGGTGAATTGAGTGAATTGCAGGAAGATTGAATAGAAAAGAAAAGATCTCCTCGGCACTTGAATCACAAAAACAATCAATCTTACAGGGGTGTAATGAAGTAGGACAATCTACGCTTTTGTTTACTCGTACATCGCAGTGAATGCGGCTATCTCGTTGAATGTTAGAAATCACTCGAGGCATTGATCTCCCATTCTTTCTTCTATTTCATTTTCTCATCAGTCTTTTTATCTCCGCTGGGATGATCATTGGGATTAGGACATCGAGAGTTAAGTTTCATCCCGTTTCACAAAGACCCTTGAAAACCACTTGTGATGCCATATCGTTTGAAGGTTTCCGCTGTAGAAATTCTTGCGATTAAAATTTGTTGTGTATACAGACCCTCAATGCGTCACCAAAAAGGAACGAAGTTTGAGCGAACAGAAACTGCATCACAACTTTTCAAAGCCTTTCGTAGTATATCAGCTGTTTTGTAAGTTTTTAATGTAATCACTCATACAACAAGTAAATGCAAACGTAAGGGTAAAGTGACGCAAGTTTGTTTGATTGTGAAATGACTGAAAACGTGGTCACAGAAAGTAATGACTCGAGCGATAGCGAGAATCCCACTCCATATGAAATATACTGCTCTATTGCATGAGCGAAAACGAGACAACAACATATGACGGCTTTGACAGCAAATGAATAAGGTTTGACTTAGCGCTCTAAGGAAGTAATTATCTGTCAAAGCAAGTCGTGAATGCAATAAAGGATATTATCGAGCGTAGTGGCCATGCCTCTTAATAATAACGATGACAACTCTTCCACCACTCATTTCGAGAACATATACTTATTGAAAGCAAATAAAATGAGCGAAGCGAACATATTAAGTGCAAAAGTAAGTAACGATATGGCTAAATGAACATCAATTTATCCATAAAATTAAAACGTAGGTAACCTTTATGACCAAAGCTAAATATTGTAATAAATAACTTTCACTGAATTCATATTAAAAATTTTATAATTGCTTCATTTGCTCGATATGTAACAGTAATGCCCAGGTTCTCATGGGGTTTTGTTTTTATTGCATTTTTTACACCAAGTGATCTGCATCGCTTAAAATTATTGTTAAGATGTGTGCTGAGTGGTATTATTGAATCGCACAAGAAACGACTTTTTAGAGAACCAAATTAAGAAATTATGAAAATCAAAATTTTCAATCAGAAACGTCAAGTTAAACGTCAAATCGTGTCAAAACGAATTATCTTGTTTATTATTCGCTAATAAGAGTGGTTTACCAACGATGCCAACTGTGTAGCCTCTTTTTTTCTGTTCATCAAAATTTTATTTTTTTTCCCGTATTTAAGTTGGATATCATTTTATGAGAACTGTTTGATGAGAAAAGAATCACAGCTGAATTTGTTAATGGACAAGTCATGAAGACAGTTTAATACACTTATTACAATGTTGTTAATAAGTGTACAATGTCTTGTTATGGGATTACTTCGCACGTGATATAAACCTTCAGATTATGACTTGTTTTTAATGGTGAAGCCATTTAAAAGTAATTTGAAAACAATTCGAGATTTTTGCGTTTATATTTGATTCACGAAACTTTTTCGAGTTTCTACTGAACTATGGAGTTCATCAGTTCATCAGATTTTTTTAAATGAAAATTGCGCCAAATAATTGGGAAACATTTTATGTTACTGCAACTGCCGAGGGGAAACTCTTTTTCTGCTTAGTTTGGTTGAATTCAAGCTGTAAGTGCGCCAAAAATATTTGAATTTCCAACGCATTTTTTGTCAATTTAACGCTACCGCCATACAAAAACTGTGCTTCAAAACGAATATTTTTGCATTGCTTTTTAAATCTGAAGCGCAATGTGAATTATAATTTCGTCATTCGTCAAATGAATTTTTTTTCGCAAATTAAGCAACTCTCTGCACTGCTACACTCTGATTTTACGTACGCATTTCGTATTTACGCATTTTCGTGTAGCTCATATTGAACTGTACTTCTGGATATGCCCATTTACGTACGTAATTTAATAGTGTCAGCGGCACAAACTAAGTCTTAAGTTGCCATTGATATGGTGTCATCTTCGGGGTAGTCCTTAAAGGTTCTCCTAGTTCGTTGCTCATTCTAGTAACGTAAAAAACTTACCATTGATGAATATTACCTTCCTCAAGACACTACATCCATCATTTGTTGCAAGTCCGACAGGCTCCAAAACAGATGGAGTCAATTCCAGTTTAGTTATGTTGTTTAGTTCAGAATGTCTCGCACTTTTCCTACATTTAAGCCCATGATGAGCCCACATTTGAGCCCATGGTGAGCCCACCACAATGTGTCAATCCAGTGTTGACTTCATCGGATCATCGAATTCGGTAATGAAGCGTTTTCCGACCGCAAGCATGACATGTCTTTTCTATTAAGCGGAACATTCCATTCCATTTAGTAATCCAATAACTCACCAATTATAGCCATTTCTACGAGCAATCTTTGTTTCCCAGGTAAAGTTGTTTCATATACCATTTTCCGCACAGCCAGACATTAATTAATTTTGAGCAGAATTTTATAATTGGCATTGGCTTGCTTTATAATACACACCACACAAAAAACACCGAAGAGGAGCTCAGTGTGTATTCTATATACGTATGCGTTGTGTATACGTAATGTTATTATTGATAAATTTTCGTTACAGCTTGAGAACAACATGATATACCCGATACCGGATATTACTTTATTGATTTTTATGATTCTTTGCTCATTGATTGTTTATATTTTAATTTTATATTTTTTAACTGCGGGATGATGGGTGTAACATATGTTTTATGAGTTGCGGAAAATACATAAAAGAAGAAAAAAACCAACAATTAAATTATATCTCAAATGCAACGTAGACCTTGACTCGAACGCATTGCGTTGGAAGCTACAGAGGTCTTCAGTGAAATTTGTGTTGTATAAATCCGCTTCAGCTGTTTTCCAGCTGGATCACTCATACGAACAATACTGCTTCATCTAGGTAGTGATAAGTCCTGATAGCCCTCTCGAGTCATATCTGGTATTACAACGCAATGAATTTGATCTGCTACTACGATTATCGTTGGAGCTAGTGATAAGTTGTCAGTTGGATTCGAACGCGTGGATCGTGAAATGCGCCGTGGTCTGTATCTAAGAAACGCCGCTTATCTACGTTTTTCTAGTTTCTTGGGTTCAAATCATTCTGCTTTCGATTTGGCTCAGCAAATCCTCCCGTCCTACACTCAACCGACAACAAGAACAGTCAATGAAGCTTTAGTTGCTTGGAATTCAGTCACTGCAATGGAAGAATTAGACAGCCCATTTCGAAATTGTCAACATCATTGGGACGAAGCGATGTGCAAAGCAATGCACAATCAACGATTGGCATAATGTTGTACTTACTATCGACATCTAAAATGCGTGAATTTTGCCAAATGAAGCACATGGCTCAAGTGGTTCAGTGTCCTTTCATGTCCTTTTTAACGCTTGGGCTTGTGGAACGAATGTGGATAAATTCGGCTGTCACGGTTTGGCATCGAAGGAAAGCCGAAGAAGGGAATCAAGACATGACACAATCAACGCCTAATAAAAAGAGCTCTACTTACGTGTGGTTTCCCGGCGATTAGAAAACCATCTAACTGAAGCAGATCAGACGAAAAGGAAACTTCACGGTTTGACTCTTATTCCGTGGAAATATGTCAAGCCTGTAATGTTATCAACGCCAACACAACGAGTCACCGAGCGGGTACAGCTGCTATGAGACTCAAAGGAGGAAACCAAATGTCAAGAGCTACATAATTTCCATTTTTACCCGTATCAATCGCGTCTATGGGAGAAAATTGATCAACTCAATTGGCAAAAAATTGATTGAGACGACCGGAGAACGTCGATCAAAAGTTTCGTGATCAGTATCGCTTATTAACGTGGCAATGCTGCATCGATACTTGAAACAATTCCTCAACATTAGCAAGTTGGACGAGATTTTCTACGTAGTTCAATGGTTTGAAATTCTATAATTTTGAATTAACTTGAGAATTCATAAATCAAATTAACGTTTGAAAAAAAACGAACAAACATCGTGAATCGTGTGTTCGTTTGTATTGAGGTCATTTAGTAAGCCCGTAAAAGAACTTAATAGGCAGTTCTTTGTTTGTATGAGTGAGCCAGCTGAAAAACACCAGAAGCAAATTTCTATGCAAATTTTACTGGCAACCACTGTACCTTATTTGCGATTAGACGGTTGACTATAGACGGCTGTAACGAAAAGTAACAGATGGCTTTGCTGCACAAATTTAATTTACCTTTCAGTGGCAGCGACTTGATCTACTCTTTCAATACGAAATCGAATCGAACGTTTTTTTATAGAAGCAAATTTTAGAAGACGATTTTATGTTACCAGCTCTAACAAGCCAGTTATATGAATAAAAATCAAGAAAAAACACCGTCACCACATTATCAAATTACGTACGTAAATGTAAATGGGCATTTCGTATTTACGTAATTTCGTGTAACGGTGTAACTCATCTTGGAGGGTACTTCCAGATATGAGTAGTAGGTCCATTGCATACAGGAAACACCGATATCACGATCTCACGTAAATACGAAATGCCCATTTACGTACGTATAATTTGATGGTGTACTTCGATCTTTGAAAATGGAAATCTAGAATCAATAACTATAAAGAAGCAACAATCTAAATGTATATGATCTGCAATGAAACGAATCGAAACCCATTTCAAATTATTTTCCATAAATGAAAAAGTATGCCCCTAACAGGGACATTTATGCATAATATTATGTGTGTGCGTTAACTTTCTGCCTCAACCAAAATTGATTCGTAAATTAAATAAAACACAAATTGCAATAATAAATAATTATTAATTCAAATATTTTACTTTGCCGTTTACTTCTCGGGAGTAGGCTTCGCTTTTGTAATATATTTGAAATTCATTTCATAAAAGTCATTTTTTATCGTCGACGTTGTATGAAATTGGCTATACATACATCCATTCTATATGGGACGGTTAAATGAAGTCCTCACATCGTGTGTACTTCCATTCGGAATTATACCTTTTTATCGGTATATGAGCGCATAAACAAAAATCTCACTTACGGACACGTACAGAATAGAGTTCAGCGGGTTGCCCAAACTTGGAAATCCTCCGGCCCTTATTTATTTCTTGAATTTATATTTGAAGTGCGTAGCATTGTTCAGTAGCTTAAGAAGAAGTTTTACGTAAACTCCTAATCCATTTCTTCGGGTTAAGTATCAAGTTGTGTTTTGTCAGGTTATGTACTATCAGGCTACGTATCATCTAAATAACCTTCATACAAGCAGCACAGTGGGTGAATAATGATCAGCATGTACGTCAAATTCGTCTCATTCCGCTACAACAACCGTTATGCTGGCACCGCTGTCTCATACATCAAGTTCGTCTCATTCGCAAAACAATCCTATCTCACGCGAAAAGTGGTTTCGCGCAAATAACGCTGACGTATATCCCGATCATTATTCCCCGTAAAGTGTGTGCTGCTTCTATGGAGGCTATTTAGTATCATCAGGTTACGTTTTATTAGGTAACGTATAGATGATGGCTCGCATCGGTTTTGCATCAGGCAATTGTCACCGACAACCAGTGCGCCATCTACATAATTTCCACCAAACAGTGGCGCCACCAAATCATTTCATAGCTGAATGTGGTTCAACATGTATCAAGCTACGTATTATCAAGCTTCGTATTATCAAGCTACATATTACGTCACAACAACCTCAATCGATCGGTGATCACGTTTCATTTTATGGCTTATGTTTGGATCGGGTCGTGTTCCTTGAAAACCTCAACCTGCTCATCTCTAGTCCAGAAACGGTCTGGGGGTAATTTAGATGTTTTGTAATTTAGTATAATTTAACTGTCAGAACGAGTTATTAAGACATCACAAAATAACTGCATAATATACGAATGAGCTTTGTTTGGTATACGGTTTGTTATAAATTTCATTTATATTGAGCTAAAGTTTGTGTTTAGATTTAGATATATAACACAACACCGACGACTGTTGTTGTAGATATGAGAATTGTAAATTTAAATTTTATTATTAATTTAAATTGTTTCGCAGCGCTTTGCTTTTATGATGCTATGCAGAATGGATGGTGTGAGGCGTTTTTTTTTAGTTTTTTTAATATTGGAGCGAGAACTTTGAGAATCTTAATGCCGATGGAGGAGTAAAACAAGCGAATTAATCTGATTTTTCCAATCTAATTTTTCATGGAAATAACTCATTACCCGATGAGTGTTTTGTCAGTAGTTTGAATTTCCGCGGAGCATCACGAGTGATAGTAAAATTCAGTCCGAATTTCGGATTTTTACGAATTTGCAGTTCACGTCGAGAATAAAGGCTATCTCACTACCTAGAATATTAAGTCAGAGAATTGATATTGCCGCAATATCATTCCTCTGATGCCGAAGCCCGAGTAAAGTAAAATTACCGCTTTTGCACATCAGGACACGTAATGAATCATTTTCGTGAGATGCTTTGAGTATTTCCCACTAAAATTAAAATCAATACGAACATCAAATGTTGGATTGATGTTCGAGAAGCGCTTTTTTCCTAAGTGGGTGGCGGAGGAAAGGTGTAATGCGACATGGAAGTCAGTGTTCGTTATCCAGAAATTGACCATCGCCGAATTGGCAGTAAAGTAGCATGTGAAGGTTACGGTATTCAAAGTGGTTACATTATATCTAACTGACTGTGTAAGTCAAACTGGTAGTGATTTTGGTAGTCTAAGGTTTGGTTATGCTACTGAACTTAGACAATTAAATAAAACTTTGATAAGTACAACCGAGCCCGAAAAATGCAGAATTAAATTTCGTAGCATTAGACAACACGTTTGAAGAATTGAATTTCAGAGTATAGATTCCAATATCAGAAGACTTCATTGTCGAGCAGAGGCTTCAGTAGCAAACAAATACTTTGGTGTTGAGCATGAACTTCAATGTTGCGTCGCGAGGATTAAATTTCGGTGAGGCCTGAGGTTTGCTAGTTGCATAGAATTTGATTTCGAGGTGCAAGGAAAAATGACACATGTATGTATGAGTGGCGGTGAACGTCTTCAGTGGAAATGAAAATTGGCGGCAGAAGCTAATTTATTCAAAAAATTCAGATTTTGTTCACACAAACAGTTACTAAACTCCTAAAGTTCATTTACATAAGATGCAAAAAATCTCGTCGAGTCGTGACGAGGCTGGGATCGTTTACAAATGGATTTTTAACGCATTACATTCCGATGGAGTTTCTGTCACTCGTAAACAAGGAGGAGAAGGCTTGGGAGAAGGAGACATAGGCTTAGATATTACAGTAGCGTGGCTTTCCAGCTACAATAATTTTTCAAAAATATTCCGGCCCACGCGGAAGATAACAAATTTACTACGCAGAAACATGTACAGGTAAAGGAAGACAACGGATAAGAATGTCTTATGTCAAAGAGGATACGATGGGTAACCGAACGATTGAACAAAAGTAACGTCAATTCCGTCGTATGGAAGGCCCAAGAAGGAAAAAAACCGAAATCAATTTCAACAATTTTTGTTGTTGTAAATTAGCCCCTAATTTAGATGTTTTCCGTCCGTATCA